>CAKLHJ020000113.1:0-12362 GCA_921997135.2 Mus spretus | reverse complement strand
ACATTGAAAAACAAATTCGTTGGAAACGGATTTGCGTATATCAATGAGTAGTTACAATGAGAAACACTGAAAACAAATTCTTTGGAAACGATTTGTGTATATCAATGAGTTACAATGAGAAACATTAAAAATGATAAAAACCACACTGTAGAACATATTGGATGAGTGAGTTACATTGAAAAACTAATTCGTTGGAAACGGGATTTGTGTATATAAATGAGTTACAATGAGAAACATGGAAAATGATAAAAACCACACTGTAGAACATATTAGATGAGTGAGTTACACTGAAAAACACATTCGATGGAAACGGGATTTGTGTATATCAATGAGAAGTTACCATGAGAAACACTGAAAAACATATTCGTTGGAAACGGGATTTCTGTATATCAATGAGTTACAATGAGAAACATGGAAAATGATAAAAACCACACTGTAGAACATATTAGATGAGTGAGTTACACTGAAAAACACATTCGTTGGATACGGGATTTGTGTATACAATGAGTAGTTACAATGAGAAACACTGAAAAACAAATTCGTTGGAAACAGGAATTGTGTATATCAATGAGTTACAATGAGAAACATGGAAAATGATAAAACCACACTGTAGAACATATTAGATGAGTGAGTTACACTGAAAAACACATTTGTTGGAAACGGAGTTTGTGTATATCAATGAGTAGTTACAATGAGAAACACTGAAAAACAAATTCGTTGTAAACGGGATTTGTGTATATCAATGAGTTACAATGAGAAACATGGAAAATGATAAAAACCACACTGTAGAACATATTAGATGAGTGAGTTACACTGAAAAACACATTCGTTGGAAACAAAATTTGTGTATATCAATGAGTAGTTACAATGAGAAACACTGAAAAACAAAGTTTTTGGAAACAGGATTTGTGTATATCAATGAGTTACAATGAGAAACATGGAAAATGATAAAAACCACATTGTAGAACATATTGGATGAGTGAGTTACACTGAAAAACAAATTCGTTGGAAACGGGATTTGTGTATATCAATGAGTTACAATGAGAAACATGGAAAATGATAAAAACCACACTGTAGAACATATTAGATGAGTGAGTTACACTGAAAAACACATTCGTTGGAAACGGGATTTGTGTATATCAATGAGTAGTTACAATGAGAAACACTGAAAAACAAATTCGTTGGAAACGGGATTTGAGTATATCAATGAGTTACAATGAGAAACATGGAAAATGATAAATACCACACTGTAGAACATATTAGATGAGTGAGTTACACTGAAAAACACATTCGTTGGAAACGGGATTTGTGTATATCAATGAGTAGTTACAATGAGAAACATTGAAAAACAAATTCGTTGGAAACGGGATTTGCGTATATCAATGAGTAGTTACAATGAGAAACACTGAAAAACAAATTTTTTGGAAACGGGATTTGGGTATATCAATGAGTTACAATGAGAAACATGAAAAATGATAAAAACCACACTGTAGAACATATTGGATGAGTGAGTTACACTGAAAAACAAAATCGTTGGAAACGGGATTTGTGTATATAAATGAGTTACAATGAGAAACATGGAAAATGATAAAAACCACACTGTAGAACATATTAGATGAGTGAGTTACACTGAAAAAACACATTCGATGGAAACGGGATTTGTGTATATCAATGAGTAGTTACCATGAGAAACACTGAAAAACAAATTCGTTGGAAACGAGATTTCTGTATATCAATGAGTTACAATGAGAAACATGGAAAATGATAAAAACCACACTGTAGAACATATTAGATGAGTGAGTTACACTGAAAAACACATTCGATGGATACGGGATTTGTGTATACAATGAGTAGTTACAATGAGAAACACTGAAAAACAAATTCGTTGGAAACAGGAATTGTGTATATCAATGAGTTACAATGAGAAACATGGAAAATGATAAAAACCACACTGTAGAACATATTAGATGAGTGAGTTACACTGAAAAACACATTCGTTGGAAACGGGATTTGTGTATATCAATGAGTTACAATGAGAAACATGGAAAATGATAAAAACCACACTGTAGAACATATTAGATGAGTGAGTTACACTGAAAAACACATTCGTTGGAAACGGGATTTGTGTATATCAATGAGTAGTTACAATGAGAAACACTGAAAAACAAATTCGTTGGAAACGGGATTTGAGTATATCAATGAGTTACAATGAGAAACATGGAAAATGATAAAAACCACACTGTAGAACATATTAGATGAGTGAGTTACACTGAAAAACACATTCGTTGGAAACCGAATTAGTGTATATCAATGAGTTACAAAGAGAAACATGGAAAATGATAAAAACCATACTGTAGAACATATTAGATGAGTGATTAACACTGAAAAACACATTTGTTGGAAACGGGATTTGTGTATATCAATGAGTAGTTACAATGAGAAACACTGAAAAACAAATTCGTTGGAAACGGGATTTAAGTATATCAATGAGTTACAATAAGAAACATGGAAAATGATAAAAACCACACTGTAGAACATATTAGATGAGTGAGTTACACTGAAAAACACATTCGTTGGAAACGGGATTTGTGTATATCAATGAGTAGTTACCATGAGAAACACTGAAAAACAAATTCGTTGGAAACGGGATTTCTGTATATCAATGAGTTACAATGAGAAACATGGAAAATGATAAAAACCACACTGTAGAACATATTTTATGAGTGAGTTACACTGAAAAACACATTCGTTGGATACGGGATTTGTGTATACAATGAGTAGTTACAATGAGAAACACTGAAAAACAAATTCGTTGTAAACGGGAATTGTGTATATCAATGAGTTACAATGAGAAACATGGAAAATGATAAAACCACACTGTAGAACATATTAGATGAGTGAGTTACACTGAAAAACACATTTGTTGGAAACGGGGTTTGTGTATTTCAATGAGTAGTTACAATGAGAAACACTGAAAAACAAATTCGTTGTAAACGGGATTTGTGTATATCAATGAGTTACAATGAGAAACATGGAAAATGATAAAAACCACACTGTAGAACATATTAGATGAGTGAGTTACACTGAAAAACACATTCGTTGGAAACAAAATTTGTGTATATCAATGAGTAGTTACAATGAGAAACACTGAAAAACAAATTTTTTGGAAACAGTATTTGTGTATATCAATGAGTTACAATAAGAAACATGGAAAATGATAAAAACCACACTGTAGAACATATTGGATGAGTGAGTTACACTGAAAAACAAATTCGTTGGAAACGGGATTTGTGTATATCAATGAGTTACAATGAGAAACATGGAAAATGATAAAAACCACACTGTAGAACATATTAGATGAGTGAGTTACACTGAAAAACACATTCGTTGGAAACGGGATTTGTGTATATCAATGAGTAGTTACAATGAGAAACACTGAAAAACAAATTCGTTGGAAACGGGATTTGTGTATATCAATGAGTTACAATGAGAAACATGGAAAATGATAAAAACCACACTGTAGAACATATTAGATGAGTGAGTTACACTGAAAAACACATTAGATGGAAACGGGATTTGTGTATATCAATGAGTTACAATGAGAAACACTGAAAAACAAATTCGTTGGATACGGGATTTGTGTATATCAATGAGTTACAATGAGAAACATGGAAAATGATAAAAACCACACTGTAGAACATATTAGATGAATGAGTTACAATGAAAAACACATTAGTTGGAAACCGGATTTGTGTATATCAATGAGTAGTTACAATGAGAAACACTGAAAAACAAAATCGTTGGAAACGGGATTTGTGTATATCAATGAGTTACAATGAGAAACATGGAAAATGATAAAAACCACACTGTAGAACATATTAGATGAGTGAGTTACACTGAAAAACACATTCGTTGGAAACGGGATTTGTGTATACAATGAGTAGTTACAATGAGAAACACTGAAAAACAAATTCGTTGGAAACGGGATTTGTGTATATCAATGAGTTACAATGAGAAACATGGAATATGATAAAAACCAAACTGTAGAACATATTAGATGAGTGAGTTACACTGAAAAACACATTCGTTGGAAACAGGATTTGTGTATATCAATGAGTAGTTACAATGAGAAACACTGAAAAACAAATTCTTTGGAAACGGGATTTGTGTATATCAATGAGTTACAATGAGAAACATTAAAAATGATAAAAACCACACTGTAGAACATATTGGATGAGTGAGTTACATTGAAAAACAAATTCGTTGGAAACGGGATTTGTGTATATAAATGAGTTACAATGAGAAACATGGAAAATGATAAAAACCACACTGTAGAACATATTAGATGAGTGAGTTACACTGAAAAACACATTCGATGGAAACGGGATTTGTGTATATCAATGAGAAGTTACCATGAGAAACACTGAAAAACATATTCGTTGTAAACGGGATTTGTGTATATCAATGAGTTACAATGAGAAACATGGAAAATGATAAAAACCACACTGTAGAACATATTAGATGAGTGAGTTACACTGAAAAACACATTCGTTGGATACGGGATTTGTGTATACAATGAGTAGTTACAATGAGAAACACTGAAAAACAAATTCGTTGGAAACAGGAATTGTGTATATCAATGAGTTACAATGAGAAACATGGAAAATGATAAAAACACACTGTAGAACATATTAGATGAGTGAGTTACACTGAAAAACACATTTGTTGGAAACGGAGTTTGTGTATATCAATGAGTAGTTACAATGAGAAACACTGAAAAACAAATTCGTTGTAAACGGGATTTGTGTATATCAATGAGTTACAATGAGAAACATGGAAAATGATAAAAACCACACTGTAGAACATATTAGATGAGTGAGTTACACTGAAAAACACATTCGTTGGAAACAAAATTTGTGTATATCAATGAGTAGTTACAATGAGAAACACTGAAAAACAAAGTTTTTGGAAACAGGATTTGTGTATATCAATGAGTTACAATGAGAAACATGGAAAATGATAAAAACCACATTGTAGAACATATTGGATGAGTGAGTTACACTGAAAAACAAATTCGTTGGAAACGGGATTTGTGTATATCAATGAGTTACAATGAGAAACATGGAAAATGATAAAAACCACACTGTAGAACATATTAGATGAGTGAGTTACACTGAAAAACACATTCGTTGGAAACGGGATTTGTGTATATCAATGAGTAGTTACAATGAGAAACACTGAAAAACAAATTCGTTGGAAACGGGATTTGACTATATCAATGAGTTACAATGAGAAACATGGAAAATGATAAAAACCACACTGTAGAACATATTAGATGAGTGAGTTACACTGAAAAACACATTCGTTGGAAACGGGATTTGTGTATATCAATGAGTAGTTACAATGAGAAACATTGAAAAACAAATTCGTTGGAAACGGGATTTGCGTATATCAATGAGTAGTTACAATGAGAAACACTGAAAAACAAATTTTTTGGAAACGGGATTTGTGTATATCAATGAGTTACAATGAGAAACATGAAAAATGATAAAAACCACACTGTAGAACATATTGGATGAGTGAGTTACACTGAAAAACAAATTCGTTGGAAACGGGATTTGTGTATATAAATGAGTTACAATGAGAAACATGGAAAATGATAAAAACCACACTGTAGAACATATTAGATGAGTGAGTTACACTGAAAAACACATTCGATGGAAACGGGATTTGTGTATATCAATGAGTAGTTACCATGAGAAACACTGAAAAACAAATTCGTTGGAAACGGGATTTCTGTATATCAATGAGTTACAATGAGAAACATGGAAAATGATAAAAACCACACTGTAGAACATATTAGATGAGTGAGTTACACTGAAAAACACATTCGTTGGATACGGGATTTGTGTATACAATGAGTAGTTACAATGAGAAACACTGAAAAACAAATTCGTTGGAAACAGGAATTGTGTATATCAATGAGTTACAATGAGAAACATGGAAAATGATAAAAACCACACTGTAGAACATATTAGATGAGTGAGTTACACTGAAAAACACATTCGTTGGAAACGGGATTTGTGTATATCAATGAGTTACAATGAGAAACATGGAAAATGATAAAAACCACACTGTAGAACATATTAGATGAGTGAGTTACACTGAAAAACACATTCGTTGGAAACGGGATTTGTGTATATCAATGAGGAGTTACAATGAGAAACACTGAAAAACAAATTCGTTGAAAACGGGATTTGAGTATATCAATGAGTTACAATGTGAAACTTGGAAAATGATAAAAACCACACTGTAGAACATATTAGATGAGTGAGTTACACTGAAAAACACATTCGTTGGAAACCGAATTAGTGTATATCAATGAGTTACAAAGAGAAACATGGAAAATGATAAAAACCATACTGTAGAACATATTAGATGAGTGATTAACACTGAAAAACACATTTGTTGGAAACGGGATTTGTGTATATCAATGAGTAGTTACAATGAGAAACACTGAAAAACAAATTCGTTGGAAACGGGATTTAAGTATATCAATGAGTTACAATAAGAAACATGGAAAATGATAAAAACCACACTGTAGAACATATTAGATGAGTGAGTTACACTGAAAAACACATTCGTTGGAAACGGGATTTGTGTATATCAATGAGTAGTTACCATGAGAAACACTGAAAAACAAATTCGTTGGAAACGGGATTTCTGTATATCAATGAGTTACAATGAGAAACATGGAAAATGATAAAAACCACACTGTAGAACATATTTTATGAGTGAGTTACACTGAAAAACACATTCGTTGGATACGGGATTTGTGTATACAATGAGTAGTTACAATGAGAAACACTGAAAAACAAATTCGTTGTAAACGGGAATTGTGTATATCAATGAGTTACAATGAGAAACATGGAAAATGATAAAACCACACTGTAGAACATATTAGATGAGTGAGTTACACTGAAAAACACATTTGTTGGAAACGGGGTTTGTGTATTTCAATGAGTAGTTACAATGAGAAACACTGAAAAACAAATTCGTTGTAAACGGGATTTGTGTATATCAATGAGTTACAATGAGAAACATGGAAAATGATAAAAACAACACTGTAGAACATATTAGATGAGTGAGTTACACTGAAAAACACATTCGTTGGAAACCGAATTAGTGTATATCAATGAGTTACAAATAGAAACATGGAAAATGATAAAAACCACACTGTAGAACATATTAGATGAGTGATTAACACTGAAAAACACATTTGTTGGAAACGGGATTTGTGTATATCAATGAGTAGTTACAATGAGAAACACTGAAAAACAAATTCGTTGGAAACAGGATTTGTGTATATCAATGAGTTACAATGAGAAACATGGAAAATGATAAAAACCACACTGTAGAACATATTAGATGAGTGAGTTACACTGAAAAACACATTCGTTGGAAACGGGATTTGTGTATACAATGAGTAGTTACAATGAGAAACACTGAAAAACAAATTCGTTGGAAACGGGATTTGTGTATATCAATGAGTTACAATGAGAAACATGGAAAATGATAAAAACCACACAGTAGAATATATTAGATGAGTGAGTTACACTGAAAAACAAATTCGTTGGAAACGGGATTTGTGTATATCAATGAGTAGTTACAAAGAGAAACACTGAAAAACAAATTCGTTGGAAACGGGATTTGTGTATATCAATGAGTTACAACGAGAAACATGGAAAATGATAAAAACCACACTGTAGAACATATTAGATGAGTGAGTTACACTGAAAAACACATTCTTTGGAAACGGGATTTGAGTATATAGATGAGTTACAATGAGAAACACTGAAAAACAAATTCGTTGGAAACGGGATTTAAGTATATCAATGAGTTACAATAAGAAACATGGAAAATGATAAAAACCACACTGTAGAACATATTAGATGAGTGAGTTACACTGAAAAACACATTCGTTGGAAGCGGGATTTGTGTATATCAATGAGTTACAATGAGAAACATGGAAAATGATAAAAACCACACTGTAGAACATATTAGATGAGTGAGTTACACTGAAAAACACATTCCTTGGAAACGGGATTTGTGTATATCAATGAGATTTAAAATGTGAAACACTGAAAAACAAATTCGTTGGAAACGGGATTTAAGTATATCAATGAGTTACAATAAGAAACATGGAAAATGATAAAAACCACACTGTAGAACATATTAGATGAGTGAGTTACACTGAAAAACACATTCGTTGGAAACGGGATTTGTGTATATCAATGAGTAGTTACCATGAGAAACACTGAAAAACAAATTCGTTGGAAACGGGATTTCTGTATATCAATGAGTTACAATGAGAAACATGGAAAATGATAAAAACCACACTGTAGAACATATTTTATGAGTGAGTTACACTGAAAAACACATTCGTTGGATACGGGATTTGTGTATACAATGAGTAGTTACAATGAGAAACACTGAAAAACAAATTCGTTGTAAACGGGAATTGTGTATATCAATGAGTTACAATGAGAAACATGGAAAATGATAAAACCACACTGTAGAACATATTAGATGAGTGAGTTACACTGAAAAACACATTTGTTGGAAACGGGGTTTGTGTATTTCAATGAGTAGTTACAATGAGAATCACTGAAAAACAAATTCGTTGTAAACGGGATTTGTGTATATCAATGAGTTACAATGAGAAACATGGAAAATGATAAAAACCACACTGTAGAACATATTAGATGAGTGAGTTACACTGAAAAACACATTCGTTGGAAACAAAATTTGTGTATATCAATGAGTAGTTACAATGAGAAACACTGAAAAACAAATTTTTTGGAAACAGTATTTGTGTATATCAATGAGTTACAATAAGAAACATGGAAAATGATAAAAACCACACTGTAGAACATATTGGATGAGTGAGTTACACTGAAAAACAAATTCGTTGGAAACGGGATTTGTGTATATCAATGAGTTACAATGAGAAACATGGAAAATGATAAAAACCACACTGTAGAACATATTAGATGAGTGAGTTACACTGAAAAACACATTCGTTGGAAACGGGATTTGTGTATATCAATGAGTAGTTACAATGAGAAACACTGAAAAACAAATTCGTTGGAAACGGGATTTGTGTATATCAATGAGTTACAATGAGAAACATGGAAAATGATAAAAACCACACTGTAGAACATATTAGATGAGTGAGTTACACTGAAAAACACATTCGTTGGAAACCGAATTAGTGTATATCAATGAGTTACAAAGAGAAACATGGAAAATGATAAAAACCACACTGTAGAACATATTAGATGAGTGATTAACACTGAAAAACACATTTGTTGGAAACGGGATTTGTGTATATCAATGAGTAGTTAAAATGAGAAACACTGAAAAACAAATTCGTTGGAAACAGGATTTGTGTATATCAATGAGTTACAATGAGAAACATGGAAAATGATAAAAACCACACTGTAGAACATATTAGATGAGTGAGTTACACTGAAAAACACATTCGTTGGAAACGGGATTTGTGTATACAATGAGTAGTTACAATGAGAAACACTGAAAAA
Source organism: Mus spretus (assembly GCA_921997135.2). Taxonomy (NCBI): domain Eukaryota; kingdom Metazoa; phylum Chordata; class Mammalia; order Rodentia; family Muridae; genus Mus; species Mus spretus. The sequence continues at coordinate 2,760 of CAKLHJ020000113.1, read as the reverse complement.
CAAATTCGTTGGAAACGGGATTTGTGTATATCAATGAGTTACAACGAGAAACATGGAAAATGATAAAAACCACACAGTAGAATATATTAGATGAGTGAGTTACACTGAAAAACAAATTCGTTGGAAACGGGATTTGTGTATATCAATGAGTAGTTACAAAGAGAAACACTGAAAAACAAATTCGTTGGAAACGGGATTTGTGTATATCAATGAGTATTTAAAATGTGAAACACTGAAAAACAAATTCGTTGGAAACGGGATTTAAGTATATCAATGAGTTACAATAAGAAACATGGAAAATGATAAAAACCACACTGTAGAACATATTAGATGAGTGAGTTACACTGAAAAACACATTCGTTGGAAGCGGGATTTGTGTATATCAATGAGTTACAATGAGAAACATGGAAAATGATAAAAACCACACTGTAGAACATATTAGATGAGTGAGTTACACTGAAAAACACATTCGTTGGAAACAGGATTTGTGTATATCAATGAGTAGTTAAAATGAGAAACAATGAAAATCAAATTCGTTGGAAACGGGATTTGTGTATATCAATGAGTTACAATGAGAAACATGGAAAATGATAAAAACCACACTGTAGAACATATTAGACGAGTGAGTTACACTGAAAAACACATTTTTTGGAATCGGGATTTGTGTATATCAATGAGTAGTTACAAAGAGAAACACTGAAAAACAAATTCGTTGGAAACGGGATTTGTGTATATCAATGAGTTACAATGAGAAACATGGAAAATGAAAAAAACCACACTGTAGAACATATTAGATGAGTGAGTTACACTGAAAAACACATTCGTTGGAAACGGGATTTGTGTATATCAATGAGTAGTTACAATGAAAAACACTGAAAAACAAATTTTTTGGAAACGGGATTTGTGTATATCAATGAGTTAAATGAGAAACATGGAAAATGATAAAAACCACACTGTAGAACATATTGGATGAGTGAGTTACACTGAAAAACAAATTCGTTGGAAACGGGATTTGTGTATATCAATGAGTTACAATGAGAAACATGGAAAATGATAAAAACCACACTGTAGAACATATTAGATGAGTGAGTTACACTGAAAAACACATTCGTTGGAAACGGGATTTGTGTATATCAATGAGTAGTTACCATGAGAAACACTGTAAAACAAATTCGTTGGAAAAGGGATTTCTGTATATCAATGAGTTACAAGGAGAAACATGGAAAATGATAAAAACCACACTGTAGAACATATTAGATGAGTGAGTTACACTGAAAAACACATTCGTTGGATACGGGATTTGTGTATACAATGAGTAGTTACAATGAGAAACACTGCAAAACAAATTCGTTGGAAACGGGAATTGTGTATATCAATGAGTTACAATGAGAAACATGGAAAATGATAAAAACCACACTGTAGAACGTATTAGATGAGTGAGTTACACTGAAAAACACATTCGTTGGAAACGGGGTTTGTGTATATCAATGAGTAGTTACAATGAGAAACATTGAAAACCAAATTCGTTGGAAACGGGATTTGTGTATATCAATGAGTAGTTATGAGAAACACTGAAAATCAAATTTTTGGAAAAGGGATTTGTGTATATCAATGAGTTACAATGAGAAACATGGAAAATGATAAAAACCACACTGTAGAACGTATTAGATGAGTGAGTTACACTGAAAAACACATTCGTTGGAACCGGGATTTGTGTATACAATGAGTAGTTACAATGAGAAACACTGAAAAACAAATTCGTTGGAAACGGGATTTGTGTATATCAATGAGTTACAATGAGAAACATGGAAAATGATAAAAACCACACAGTAGAACGTATTAGATGAGTGAGTTACACTGAAAAACACATTCGTTGGAAACGGGATTTGTGTATATCAATGAGTTACAATAAGAAACATGGAAAATGATAAAAACCACACTGTAGAACATATTAGATGAGTGAGTTACACTGAAAAACACATTCTTTGGAAACGGGATTTGTGTATATCAATGAGTAGTTACAATGAGAAACACTGAAAAACAAATTCGTTGGAAACGGGATTTGTGTATATCAATGAGTTACAATGAGAAACATGGAAAATGGATAAAAACCACACTGTAGAACATATTAGATGAGTGAGTTACACTGAAAAACACATTCGTTGGAAACGGGATTTGTGTATATCAATGAGTATTTAAAATGTGAAACACTGAAAAACAAATTCGTTGGAAACGGGATTTAAGTATATCAATGAGTTACAATAAGAAACATAGAAAATGATAAAACCACACAGTAGAACATATTAGATGAGTGAGTTACACTGAAAAAACATTCGTTGGAAGCGGGATTTGTGTATATCAATGTTACAATGAAACATGGAAAATGATAAAAACCACACTGTAGCACATATTAGATGAGTGAGTTACACTGAAAAACACATTTCGTTGGAAACAGGATTTGTGTATATCAATGAGTAGTTAAAATGAGAAAATGAAAAATCAAATTCGTTGGAAACGCGGATTTGTGTAATCAATGAGTTACAATGAGAAACATGGAAAATGATAAAAACCACACTGTAGAAACATATTGGATGAGTGAGTTACACTGAAAAACACATTCGTTGGAAACGGGATTTGTGTAGATCAATGAGTAGTTACAATGAGAACGTTGAAAAACAAATTCGTTGGAACGGGATTTATGTATATAATGAGTAGTTACAATGAGAAACACTGAAAAACAAATTTTTTGGAAACGGGATT
>CAKLHJ020000112.1:0-20909 GCA_921997135.2 Mus spretus | reverse complement strand
AAGCTTGCCTGCAGAGAATACTCTGCCCACTCAAACTAAGAGAGAGCTACCCTCCAGGTCTGCTTATAGAGGCTAACAGGTCACCTGAAGAACAAGCTCTTAACAGAGACAACTATAACAGCTAGCTTCAGAGATTACCAGATGGCGAAAGGCAAACGTAAGAATCCTACTAACAGAAATCAAGACCACTCACCATCATCAGAACACAGCACTCCCACCCCACCTAGTCCTGGGCACCCCAACACAACCGAAAATCTAGACCCAGATTTAAAAACATTTCTCATGATGATGATAGAGGACATCAAGAAGGACTTTCATAAGTCACTTAAAGAATTACAGGAGAGCACTGCTAAAGAGTTACAGGCCCTTAAAGAAAAGCAGGAAAAACACAACCAAACAGGTAGAAGTCCTTAAAGAAAAACAGGAAAACACATCCAAACAGGTGATGGAAATGAACAAAACCATGCTAGAACTAAAAGGGGAAGTAGACACAATAAAGAAAACCCAAAGCGAGGCAATGCTGGAGATAGAAACCCTAGGAAAGAGATCTGGAACCATAGATGCGAGCATCAGCAACAGAATACAAGAGATGGAAGAGAGAATCTCAGGTGCAGAAGATTCCATAGAGAACATCGACACAACAGTCAAAGAAAATACAAAATGCAAAAGGATCCTAATTCAAAACATCCAGGAAATCCAGGACACAATGAAAAGACCAAACCTACGGATAATAGGAATTGATGAGAATGAAGATTTTCAACTTGAAGGGCCCGCTAATATCTTCAACAAAATAATTGAACAAAACTTCCCAAATCTAAAGAAAGAGATGCCCATGATCATACAAGAAGCCTACAGAACTCCAAATAGGCTGGACCAGAAAAGAAATTCCTCCCGACACATAATAATCAGAACAACAAATGCACTAAATAAAGATAGAATCTTAAAAGCAGTAAGGGAGAAAGGTCAAGTAACATATAAAGGAAGGCCTATCATAATTACACCAGACTTTTCACCAGAGACTATGAAAGCCAGAAGAGCCTGGACAGATGCTATACAGACACTAAGAGAACACAAATGCCAGCCCAGGCTAATATACCTGGCCAAACTCTCAATTACCATAGATGGAGAAACCAAAGTATTCCACGACAAAACCAAATTCACACAATATATTTCCACGAATCCAGCCCTTCAAAGGATAGTAACAGAAAAGAAGAAATACAAGGACAGAAATCACGCCCTAGAACAAACAAGAAAGTAATCCCTCAACAAACCAAAAAGAAGACAGCCATAAGAACATAATGCCAACTCTAACAACAAAAATAATAGGAAGCAACAATTACTTTTCCTTAATATCTCTTAATATCAATGGACTCAATTCCCCAATAAAAAGACATAGACTAACAGACTGGCTACACAAACAGGACCCAACATTCTGCTGCTTACAGGAAACCCATCTCAGGGAAAAAGACAGACACTACCTCAGAGTGAAAGGCTGGAAAACAATTTTCCAAGCAAATGGTCTGAAGTAACAAGCTGGAGTAGCCATTCTAATATCTGAAAAAATCGACTTCCAACCCAAATTTATCAAAAAAGACAAAGAGGGACACTTCATACTCATCAAAGGAAAAATCCTCCAAGAAGAACTCTCAATTCTGAATATCTACGCTCCAAATTCAAGGGCAGCCACATTCATTAAAGACACTTTAGTAAAGCTCAAAGCACACATTACACCTCACAAAATAATAATGGGAGACTTCAACACACCACTTTCATCAATGGACAGATCGTGGAAACAGAAACTAAACAGGGACACAGTGAAACTAACAGAAGTTATGAATCAAATGGACCTGACAGATATCTACAGAACATTTTATCCTAAAATAAAAGGATATAACTTCTTCTCAGTACCTCACGGGACCTTCTCCAAAATTGACCATATAATTGGTCACAAAACAGGCCTCAACAGATACAAAAATATTGAAATTGTCCCATGTATCCTATCAGACCACCATGGCCTAAGACTGATCTTCAATAACAACATAAATAATGGAAAGCCAACATTCACGTGGAAACTGAACAACACTCTTCTCAATGATACCTTGGTCAAGGAAGGAATAAAGGAAGAAATTAAAGACTTTTTAGAGTTTAATGAAAATGAAGCCACAACATACCCAAACCTTTGGGACACAATGAAAGCATTTCTAAGAGGGAAGCTCATAGCTCTGAGTGCCTCCAAGAAGAAACGGGAGAGAGCACATACTAGCAGCTTGACAACACATCTAAAAGCTCTAGAAAAAAAGGAAGCAAATTCACCCAAGAGGAGTAGACGGCAGGAAATAATCAAACTCAGGGGTGAAATCAACCAAGTGGAAACAAGAACTATTCAAAGAATTACCAAACGAGGAGTTGGTTCTTTGAGAAAATCAACAAGATAGATAAACCCTTAGCTAGACTCACTAGAGGGCACAGGGACAAAATCCTAATTAACAAAATCAGAAATGAAAAGGGAGACATAACAACAGATCCTGAAGAAATCCAAAACACCATCAGATCCTTCTACAAAAGGCTATACTCAACAAAACTGGAAAACCTGGACGAAATGGACAAATTTCTGGACAGATACCAGGTACCAAAGTTGAATCAGGATCAAGTTGACCTTCTAAACAGTCCCTTATCCCCTAAAGAAATAGAAGCAGTTTTTAATAGTCTCCCAGCCAAAAAAAGCCCAGGACCAGACAGGTTTAGTGCAGAGTTCTATCAGACCTTCAAAGAAGATCTAATTCCAGTTCTGCACAAACTATTTCACAAGATAGAAGTAGAAGGTACTCTACCCAACTCATTTTATGAAGCCACTATTTCTCTGATACCTAAACCACAGAAAGATCCAACAAAGATAGATAACTTCAGACCAATTTCTCTTATGAATATCGATGCAAAAATCCTTAATAAAATTCTCGCTAACCGAATCCAAGAAAACATTAAAGCAATCATCCATCCTGACAAGTAGGTTTTATTCCAGGGATGCAGGGATGGTTTAATATATGAAAATCCATCAATGTAATCCATTATATAAACAAACTCAAAGACAAAAACCACATGATCATCTCGTTAGATGCAGAAAAAGCATTTGACAAGATCCAACACCCATTCATGATAAAAGATTTGGAAAGATCAGGAATTCAAGGCCCATACCTAAACATGATAAAAGCAATCTACAGCAAACAAGTAGCCAACATCAAAGTAAATGGAGAGAAGCTGGAAGCAATCCCACTAAAATCATGGACTAGACAAGGCTGCCCACTTTCTCCCTACCTTTTCAACATAGTACTTGAAGTATTAGCCAGAGCAATTCGACAACAAAAGGAGATCAAGGGGATACAAATTGGAAAAGAGGAAGTCAAAATATCACTTTTTGCATATGATATGATATGATAGTATATATAAGTGACCCTAAAAATTCCACCAGAGAACTCCTAAACCTGATAAACAGCTTCAGTGAAGTAGCTGGATATAAAATTAACTCAAACAAGTCAATGGCCTTTCTCTACACAAAGAATAAACAGGCTGAGAAAGAAATTAGGGAAACAACACCCTTCTCAATAGTCACAAATAATATAAAATATCTCGGCGTGACTCTAACTAAGGAAGTGAAAGATCTGTATGATAAAAACTTCAAGTCTCTGAAGAAAGAAATTAAAGAAGATCTCAGAAGATGGAAAGATCTCCCATGCTCATGGATTGGCAGGATCAACATTGTAAAAATGGCTTTCTTGCCAAAAGCAATCTACAGATTCAATGCAATCCCCATCAAAATTCCAACTCAATTCTTCAACGAATTAGAAGGAACAATTTGCAAATTCATCTGGAATAATAAAAAGCTAGGATAGCAAAAAACCCTTCTCAAGGATAAAAGAACCTCTGGTGGAATCACCATGCCTGACCTAAAGTTTTACTACAGAGCAATTGTGATAAAAACTGCATGGTACTGGTATAGAGACAGACAAGTAGACCAATGGAATAGAATTGAAGACCCAGAAATGAACCCACACAGCGATGGTCACTTAATCTTCGACAAGGGAGCTAAAACCATCCAGTGGAAGAAAGACAGCATTTTCAACAATTGGTGCTGGCACAACTGGTTGTTATCATGTAGAAGAATGTGAATCGATCCATACTCATCTCCTTGTACTAAGGTCAAATCTAAGTGGATCAAGGAACTTCACTTAAAACCAGAGACACTGAAACTTATATGGGAGAAAGTGGGGAAAAGCCTAGAAGATATGGGCACAGGGGAAAAATTCCTGAACAGAACAGCAATGGCTTGTGCTGTAAGATCGAGAATTGACTAATGGGACCTAATGAAACTCCAAAGTTTCTGCAAGGCAAAAGACACCATCAATAAGACAAAAAGGCCACCAACCGATTGGGAAAGGATCTTTACCTATCCTAAATCAGATAGGGGACTAATATCCAACATATATAAAGAACTCAAGAAGGTGGACTTCAGAAAATCAAATAACTCCATTAAAAAATATGGCTCAGAACTGAACAAAGAATTCTCACCTGAGGAATACCGAATGGCAGAGAAGCACCTGAAAAAATGTTCAACATCCTTAATCATCAGGGAAATACAAATCAAAACAACCCTGAGATTCCACCTCACACCAGTCAGAATGGCTAAGATCAAAAATTCAGGTGACAGCAGATGCTGGCGTGGATGTGGAGAAAGAAGAACACTCCTCCATTGTTGGTGGAATTGCAGGCTTGTACAACCACTCTGGAAATCAGTCTGGCGGGTCCTCAGAAAATTGGACATAGTACTACCAGAAGATCCAGCAATACCTCTCCTGGGCATATATCCAGAATATTCCCCAACAGGTAAGAAGGACAAATGCTCCACTATGTTCATAGCAGCCTTATTTATAATAGCCAGAAGCTGGAAGGAATCCAGATGCCCCTCAACAGAGGAATGGATACATAAAATGTGGTACATCTACACAATGGAGTACTACTCAGCTATTAAAAAGAATGAATTTATGAAATTCCTAGCCAAATGGATGGACCTGGAGGGCATCATCCTGAGTGAGGTAACACATTCACAAAGGAACTCACACAATATGTACTCACTGATCAGTGGATATTAGCCCAAAACCTAGGATACCCAAGATATAAGATACAATTTCCTAAACACATGAAACTCAAGAAAAATGAAGACTGAAGTGTAAACACTATGCCCCTCCTTAGAAGTGAGAACAAAACACCCTTGGAAGGAGTTACAGAGACAAAGTTTGGAACTGAGATAAAAGGATGGACCATGTAGAGACTGCCATATCCAGGGATCCATGCCATAATCAGCATCCAAACGCTGACACCATTGCATACACTAGCAAGATTTTATCGAAAGGACCCAGATGTAGCTGTCTCTTGTGAGACTATGCCGGGGCCTAGCAAACACAGAAGTCGATGCTCACAGTCAGCTAATGGATGGATCACAGGACTCCCAATGGAGGAGCTAGAGAAAGTACCCAAGGAGCTAAAGGGATCTGCAACCCTATAGGTGGAACAACATTATGAACTAACCAGTAACCCAGAGCTCTTGACTCTAGCTGCATATGTATCAAAAGATGGCCTTGTCGGCCATCATTGGAAAGAGAGGCCCATTGGACACACAAACTTTATATGCCCCAGTACAGGGGAACGCCAGGGCCAAAAAAGGGGAGTGGGTGGGTAGGGGAGTGGGGGTGGGAGGCTATTGGGGGACTTTTGGTATAGCATTGGAAATGTAAATGAGCTAAATACCTAATAGAAATGGGAAAAAATATTCTTTAAAAATTGAAAAAAAAAAGAAAATATCTAATAAACAAACAAAACAAATAAGTGTTGCCACATCCTTTAGGCATTTATTGTAGAAGTAGGAAAACTTATGCTCTCTGACAAGTCTTGTATGAGTATTGACTATAACTTTATTCATGATAGTTTCAAAAATGAAAACAACCTAAATATCTTCAACACCTTTGTCAATTCATAAATGCAACACTAGTCAGCAATAATAAAGAAGAAACAATAATTGAATAAGTTTCAGGGGCATTACAGAGAGTAAAAAAAAATCCAATTTCAAAATGTCTATAATTCCTTTACAATGCATTGTATAGATAATGAATTTATACAGATGGAGCACAAATCATTATTGCCAGGGATCAAGAAGATTTTTAATAATGTGGGTAGGAAGAGATAGTTTGAGAGGTTGGAATATTTTTATGTGCTAACTGCAATGATGTCTGCACGAACCAAAACATGAACTGAACTATATAACAAAAAGAAAAAAAAATCCTGGTGAATACAAGTAAAAAGGTGCTTTGTTCTCAAGCAGGCTTCTTGTTTAATTAATAATTCTTTACCAATGTCCATAATTGAGATTCAATAAACTTGTGACAATGTAAAATGTTGTCATTGAGGACCTGTTATTTTTAAATATTTTTATTTGTGTTATTCTAAAGTTACCTATACAGATATCATTTAAAATTTTACCAAAGATGTCACCCACATACATTTTAAAAGAATTAAATAAAAACTTAAAGTCTACTGGTATTGTATGCTTTGGGATCATGAGCTAGACTTTGGCTGCTGATATATTTTGTTTGGCCAACAACATGTTGACCCACACAATGTTTCCAAGCCACTTTTCAGTCATACTTTTAGATTGTAAAACATTAAAAGATTTCTAGCAGGTTTGGATTTTAGACTTTCTGGGTTGGAACTGAGGACATGTTATTTTAAAAAATGTATTAAACATGGAAAAGGACACTTGTGGGAGATAGAAGAGAGTAATGGAAAGTGAATATAGTCAAAGTAAGTGATATATTTAAACAAGGCAGCCTTATGAAACCCATTGCTTTATTCAATAAGTATACACTGATGAAAATTTTCTCAAGAAGTTCTGACACCTAAATTTGAGGACCAGAGCTTTAACAGATCCATAATGTAGATGAAATCTCAGGCCTTGCCAAGCACTGACAGGAATTAAAATGACTTAAGGCTGTGGGGTTTTTAAATTCAATGTATATATTTTGTAAAGATCTCATCCCTCGTGACACAAGAATGTATAAGGTAATCTATTTTGCTAGTCAATCAGTAGGTTGACTACTCAAAGGCATGTCTCTTGGGGGATAGAAACAGTACATTCTATTTGTGTCTTTAGTTGTCATGGAAGCAAGCACAACAAAGCCACAGCAAAACTGGTCTCCTAAGGATGTCTGCTGACAAAATAACTAGATAAGACCAGAAAGACCTGTTGGAGATTCTAATTAAATGGGTATGTTATAAAGTGGGCCACTTAAAACCCAAGGATTCTGATTTTCAATGGTTATTAGTTTGCTAACTTTTCTGGCCTGGTCTTGTCCTCCTCTGTATCAGGTCTGATGTTGCCCCCATTCTAATTCATGTCCACCCTTAATAACAAGTAATTTTCCCATTCAGTGACCAAATTATCTACAATTGTCTTCCTTCTGTTTATCACCAATACTGACGTTGGTTCATGCTTATTTACTCATCTATATTACTAACTAACCTCCAAAGTCTCTAAACTATCCATTTCCTGCCGTCATATTGGTATGTCATTAAAATTTAGATACACAGTAAATTACATTCTTTGTACAATAAATTAATAATTCTTGAAGGATTCTTGTATGAAATTTGGATTCACATTGTATCGTGGCACTTGAGTTCTTTTCTAGCCATATCTTCAAACCCTCATCAGTTCACATAGGAGGCCATAGACTTACTCAGAGAATCACTTATATGGCATAAATAAATAATGATCATGTGTATCTGTTGTTATTACTCAAGTAAAATCAGAAGTTAAAATCCATGTGGTGCTTTCTCTAATCTTATTTTCACAAAGATATGTATTTAGAGGTAGCATTTGCCTTTTCATTTGACAGGAGGAAATTGAAATAGTCAGACCCAAATTTTCTTTCTACCATTTCCCTTATAACCAAATCATTTTCTGTGATCTCAAGATACGACTTTGAACAAACAACAACTGAGAAACAAGAGTAAGTTGCGTACGAATTCTAAGATAAAAATAATTGCAACATTACATTTTAATTGTGACTCTGACTTGAGTTCAAATTCCTATTTCCTCAGACTCTTTGGATATATCGATTTCTCTCCTCTGCCAGGCTTCCAGTTCTGCTATGGAAGACTCAACACCTAAGCTGACTGAAGATCCATCTCAGATCCCACAGTTGTGCTGGGTGATAAGCTAAAAAGTAGCAATATGTCCAACAAGTTAGAGAAGGGGAAGTCAGGCAATAAGGTTGGGTGGTCTAGTGACACTATTGACAATGAACACTTGGGCCATCGTTCGTCCAATTTTTTTTTTTTTTTTTATGAAAAGAAACGTGCTTTTGGTGAAAGTTCCTCAGAACGTGAAAAAGAATATGAAGACAACGTTGATGTACTCTGTGCTTGGGGTCATCAAAAGGGAAGACACAACAATCTTTCAAGCAACCTGGTTAATACTTCATCTTCAAAGCCTCAAGACCCATCTAAATCCCTTCCTTCCTCTATCATTGACTAAAGCCTCATTTTGCTTCTCCCATTCCTTAACCAGACTGAACTGCATGCAAGATGTCCTTGTTGCTACACAGGAATTAAATGCTGTTTGACTCTCTCTCTCTCTCTCTCTCTCTCTCTCTCTCTCTCTCTCTCTCTCTCTCTCTCTCTCTCTCCCCCCCTCTCTCTCTCTCTCTCTGTGTGTGTGTGTGTGTGTGTGTGTGTGTGTGTGTCTGTCTGTCTGTCTGTCTGTCTGTGTGATATTTTCTTTATTTGATGGGGGGATGTAACAATGAAGGAAAGTAGAAGGTGAAACATGGATCATATAGAGCATTTATTTGTAAGCCCTGGTATGCCCCAATTGCTTGTTAACCACATAGGTTTCTCAGTTATCTAAGACATATCTATTTACTTTTTTGTGTTTAGACACCTGGATTACCTGTCCCTGTCTCTTCCTGGTCAGGCCACGGTCATCACATGTAACTCCATAACTTTTCCAAGTCACCACCATGTCCATACTATATTAGTTCCTTTTCTCATAGATGTGTCAAAATAACCAACAAGAAACAATTTAAGAAAATAAGAGATGATTTTGGCAATCAGTTTAAGGAAGACATTCCATCATAGCAGAGAAGATGTGACGATAGAAATGGAAGAAACAGGAGGCTAGCTGGTCTCATTGCTTTTGCATTTAGGAACCAACAGGGATGAGCTCAGGTACTTCACTTACTTCTTTTCATTCATTAGGCAATTAGATTAGGTCTCCCTCCTTCGATAACCAAAGAAATTAACATCTTCCTGGCCCCAGGCATGCACAAACATTTTTCCTCAGGGTGTTTCTAGATTCTGTGAAATTATCTATTAGTATAGGCTTATCCACCCCTTGTCAATTTGACATGTAACCATGTTATTTTAAAAATATTATTTTAGCCAGGCAGTGGAGGCATATGCCTTTAATACTAGCATTCAAGAGGCAGAGACAGGTAGATCTCTGTGAGTTTGAGGCCAGCCTGATCTACAAAGTAAGTTCCACAACAGATGTGGCTACACAGAGAAACACTGTCTCAAAAACAAAACATTATTTTATGTTTATGAATGTTTTGCCTTCATATATACCTGTGCAACCATGCTCATGCAGTGCCATTGTAGGCCAGAAAATGGCATCAGATTTCCTGAAACTGGAGTTACCGATTGAACCACTATCTGGGTGCTAGGAATTGAACCTGGGTCCTCTAGAAAAGATGCTAGTGCTTTTAACCACTGAGCCATCTTTCTAGCCTTCCAAATATATTACTTTTAAATTAGATCTTTTTCTCTTTGTGGTTGTCTTATAATACAGAATGCATTCATACTATCCAACTCCAAAAGTTCTTACATGCTTCAACAGTTCCGACATTATTTTAAAATTCAAAGTCCATGTCTTTTTGGAGACTCAAGGCAATTCTTTTTCTTTTCTTTTTTTTTTAATTAGATATTTTCTTCATTTACAATTCAAATACTATCCCAAAAGTCCCTTATACCCTCCCTCCACCCTGCTCCCCAACCCACCCACTCCTGCTTCCTGGCCCTGGCATTCTCCTCTATTGGAGCATATAATCTTTGCAAGAACAAGGGCCTCTCTCAAGGCAATTCTTAAGTATAACCTTCTGTTAAGAAGGGAGGAGGAAACAAAATGGTTCAGTGAGTAAAAGCAATTGCTGCCATACCTGACAACCAGTTTGATACTGAAAACTCACATGGTGGAAGGAGTGAACTGATTCTTGATTTCTGCAAGTTGTCTTCTAAACTTCAATTTAGACACCACAGTGGACATGCAAGTGTGTCTCTGTGTGTGTGTGTGTGTGTGTGTGTGTGTGAGAGAGAGAGAGAGAGAGAGAGAGAGAGAGAGAGAGAGAGAGAGAGAGAGTATACATGCATGCACATGCACATACACTTGAAAATTAAAAGCAAGTAAAATGAAAATAGATTACTTCAAGAATACAATAACACAAAACAAATGTTCCTATTTCAAAGGGAAATATGCGAGCATAGCAAGAAATGATCACACCAAACCAGGATAGTAACACTGTAGGGCAAACACCAAATTTTGTGGCTTCATGGTCAGTATCTGGGATGCATGATGAAACAGTATGCATTCCAAAGGGCTTAGGCAGTCCTAATTTTCTAGCTCTGCTTACAAAACCATGCACACCTTCTCTCTTGAGTCAGATCTATGTTATGTCTGCAGCCTTCCTTGGCACACATCTCATTGTTTTGACATCTCCAATGTCCTGGACTCTCCAGTAACAATCTGGAGTAGTCATTCTAATATCGGATATAATCAGCTTCCATCCCAAATTTATCAAAAAAGACAAGGATAGGCACTTCATACTCATCAAAGGTAAAATCTTCCACGATGAACTCTCAATTCTGAATATCTATACTCCAAATGCAAGGACATCCACATTCATTAAAGAAATTTTAGTAAAGCTCAAAACACACATTGCACCTCACACAATAATAGTGGATGACTTCAACACCCCACTCTCATCATTTGACAAAACCTGTAAACAGAGACACATTGAAACTAACAGAAGTTAAGAAACAAATGGATTTAACAGATATCTACAGAACATTTTATCCTAAAACAAAAGGATATTCCTTCTTCTCAACACCTCATGGTACAATCTCCAAAAGTGACCATATAATTGGTCACAAAACCGGCCTCAAGATAAAAAAAAATCATAATGAAATGATCCCATATATCCTATCTGATCACCAAGGACTAAGGCTGATCTTCAATAACAACATAACTAATAGAAAGTCAACATTCCCATGGAAGCTGAAGAACACTCTACTCAATGATAACTTGGTCAAAGAAGAAATAAGGAAAGAGATTAAAGGCTTTTTAGAGTTTAATGAAAATGAAGCCACAACACACCCAAAGCTATGGAAAACAATGAAAGCATTCCTAACAGGGAAACTAATAGCTCTGAATGCCTCCAGAAAGAAACTAGAGAAAACATATATTAGCAGCTTGACAGCACACCTGAAAGCTCTAGAACAAAAGGAATCAAATTCACCCAAGAGGAGTAGAAGGCAGGAAATAATCAAACTCAGGGCTGAAATGAACCAAGTGGAAACAAAAAAGAACTATACAAAGAATCAACCAAACCAGGAGCTGGTTCTTTGAGAAAATCAACAAGATAGATAAACCCTTAGCCAGGCTAACTAGAAGGCCCAGGGACAGTATCATAACGAACAAAAACAGAAATGAAAAAATGAGACATAACAACAGACCCTGAGGAAATCTAAAATATCATTAGATCCTACTACAAAAGCCTATACACAAAAATAACCTGGAAAACCTAGATGAAATGGACGATTTCCCAGACAGTTAAAAGATACCAAAGATAAATCATGATCTGATTAATCATCTAAACAGTCCCTTTTCCCCTCAAGATATAGAATCAGTCATTAATAATCTCCCAACCTAAAAAGCCCATATGGTTTTAGATTTTAATAATCTTCCAACCTAAAAAGCCCATATGGATTTAGATTTTAATAAACTCCCAACCTAAAAAGCCCATATGGATTTAGTGCATAGTTCTATCAGACCTTCAAAGAAGACCTAATTCTAATTCCCCTCAAACCATTTCATAAAATAGGGACGGAAAGTACTCTGACCAATTCATTCTATGAAGCCACAATTACTCTATACCTAAACCACATAAACAAAGAAAGAGACTTCAGAACAATTTCCCTTATGAATGAATATTGATGCAAAACTAATCAATAAAATCCTGACAAACTGAATCAAGAACATGTTAAAAGGTTCATCCATTAAGATCAAGTAGGCGTCATCCCAAGGATGCAGGGATATCCACTATATAAACAAACTCAAGGACAAAAACCACATGATCATCTCATTAGATGCTGAGAAAGTGTTTGACAAAATCCAACACCCAATTCATAATAAAAGTCTTGGAATGATCAAGAATTCAAGGCCCATGCCTAAACATAATAAAAGCAATATACAGCAAACCAGTAACCAACATCAAACTAAATGGAGAGAAACTTGAAGCAATCTCACTAAAATCAGGGACTAGACAAAGCTGCCCACTTTCTTCCTACATAGTCATTATAGTACTTGAAGTCCTAGCCAGACCAATTTGACAACAAATGTTGATCAAGGGAATACAAATTGGAAAGGAAGAAGTCAAATATCAACATTTGCTGATGATCTGATAGTATATATAAGTGACCATAAAAAAATCCACCAGAGAACTCCTAAACCTAATAAACAGTTTCAGTGTAGTAGCTGGATATAAATTTAAATCAGGGGAATCAGTAGCCTTTCTGTACACAAAGGATAAACTGGCTGATATAGAAATTAGGGAACAACACCCTTCACAATAGTCACAAATAATATAAAATACCTTGACGTGACTCTAACTAAGAAAGTGAAAGATCTGTATGAGAAGAACTTCAAGCCTCTGAAGAAAGAAATTGAAGATCTCAGAAGATGGAAAGATCTCTTATGCTCATGGATTGGCAGGATTATTATAGTAAAAATGACTATCTTGGCAAAAGCAATCTACAGATTCAATGCAATCCCCATCGAAATTCAACTCAACTTTTCACTGAGATAGAAAGGGCAATTTGCAAATTCATCTGGAATAACAAAAAACCTAGGATAGCAAAATCTCTCCTCAAAAATAAAAGAACTTCTGGGGTAATCACCCTGCCTGACATCAAGCTGTACTACAGAGTAATTGTGGTAAAAACCACATGGTACTGGTACAGTGACAGAATGGCAGATCAATGGAATAGAATTGAATACCCAGAAATGAACCCACACACATATGATCTCTTGATCTTTAACAACATAGCTAAAACCATCCAACGGAAAAAGACAGCATTTTCAAGAGATGGTGTTGGCTTAACTGGCAGTTATCATGTAGAAGAATGCAAATTGATCCATTCTTATCTCTTTGTACAAAGCTCAAGACTAAGAGGATCAAGGAACTCCACATAAAGCCAGAGACACTGAAATTTATAGAGGAGAATGTGGGGGAAACCCTTGAAGGCATGGACACAGGAGAAATTTTCCTAAACCGAAGAGCAATGGCCTGTTATCTAAGATCAAGAATCTACAAATGGGAACTCATAAAATTGCAAAGCTTCTGTAGGGCAAAAGATACTGTCAATAAGACAAAAAAGGCAACTAACAGATTGGGAAAAGATTTTTACCAATCTTAAATCTGATAGGGGACTAATTTCCAATATATACAAAGAGATCAAGAAGTTGAACTCCAGAAATTCAAATAAGCTCATTAAAAAATGGGGTACAAAGCTTAAAAAAGAATTCTCAACCAAGTAATACCAAAGGGCTAAGAAACATTTGAAGAAAAAATATTCAACATCCTTAATCATCAGGGAAATGCAAATTAAAACAAACCTGAGATTCCACCTCACACGAATGAGAATGGCTAAGATAAAAAATTCAGGTGCCAGACCATGCTGGGGAGAATGTGAGAAAGAGGAACACTCCTCCATTGCTGGTGGGATTGCATGCTTGTACAACCACTCTGAAAATCAGTCTGGCAGTTTCTCAGAAAACTGGACATAGTACTACTGGTAAATCCAGCAATACCACTCTTGGGCATATACCCAGAAGAAGTTCCAACTAGTAATAAGGACACATGCTCCACTATGTTCAAAGCAGCCCTATTTATAATAGCCAGAACCTGGAAAGAACCCAGATGTACCTCAACATAGGAATAGATACAGAAAATGTGGTACATTTACACAATGGAGTACTACTCAGCTATTAAAAACAATGAATTTATGAAATTCTTGGGCAACTGGATGTATCTGGAGGATATCATCCTCAGTGAGGCAACCCAATCACAAAAGAAGTTACTTTACATGCACTCACTGGTAAGTGGATATTATCCCAGAAACCTAGAATAACCAAGATACAACTTCCAAAACAGAAGAAAATCAAGAAGGAAGAACAATTCATGGATATTTCATTCCTCCCTAGAATAGAGAGTAAAGTATCCATTGAAGGAATTGCAGAGACAACGTTTAGAGCTAAGATGAAAGGATTGACCATCCAGAGACTGCACCTCCTGGGGGTCCATTCCATAATCAGCCACCAAATGAAGACACTATTGCATATGCCAGCAAGATATTGCTGAAAGGACTCTGATATAGCTGTCTCCTGTGAGGCTTTGCCAGTGCCTGGCAAATACAGAAGTGGATGCTCACAGTCATCTATAGGATGGAACACAGGGCCCCCAATATAGGAACTAGAGAACATACCCAAGAGCTGAAGGGGTCTGCAAGATGAACTAATATGAACTAATCAGTACCCCCTGAACTCCTGTCTCTAGCTGTATATGTAGCACTATATGGCCTAGTTGGCCATAATTGGGAAGAGAGGACACTTGGTTTTGCAAACTTTATATGCTCTAGTACAGGGGAAAGCCAGGGCCAAGAAGTGGGAGTGAGTGTGTAGGGGAGCAGGGCAGGGGGTGGGTATAGGGAACTTTTGGGATAGCATTTGAACTGTAAATGAAGAAAATATCCAAAAAAGAAAAGAAAAGAAAAGAAAAAAATTGAGAATCCCCAAATGGGACCTCATAAAATTGCAAAGCTACTATAAGAAAAAAAATATACTACCAAGAATACAAAAAGGCCTCTAACAGATTGGGAAAGCATCTTTACCAATCCTAAATCTGGGATAGGGTCTCATATCCAATATATACAAGGAACTCAAGCCGTGGAGCTCCAGAGAAATCAAATAACCCCATTAAAAAATGTGGCACATACCTAAAAAAGAATTCTCAACGGAGGAATACCAAATCACTGAGAATCACCTGAAAAAAGTACAACATCCTTAATCATCAGCGAAATGCAAATCAAAACAACCCTGAGATTCAACCTCACACAAATCAGAATGGCTAAGATCAAAAATTCAGTTTGATAGCAGATGCTGGCAAGGATGTGGAGAAAGAGGAACACTCCTCCATTTCTGCAAATTTGTACAACCACTCTGGAAATCAGTGTGGCAGTTCCTCAGACAATTGGGCATAGTACTATCATAAGATCCAGCAATACCTCTCCTGGGAACATACCCAGAAGATGTTCCAAGTGGCAATAAGAATACATGCTCCACTATATTCATAGAAACGTTATTTGTAATAGCCAGAAGCTGGAAAGAACCCAGATGTCCCTCCACAGAGGAATGGATACAGAAAATGTGATACATTTACACAATGAAGTAATACTCAGCTATAAAGACCAATGAATATATAAAATTCTTAGGCAAATAGATGGATCTGGAGGATAACATCGTGAGTGAGAGAACCCAATCACAAAAGAACTCACATGATATGCACTCACTGATAAGTTCTTATTAGCCCGGAAACTTAGAATACCCAATATATAATTTGCAAAACACATGAAACTCAAGATGAAGGAAGACCAAAGTATGGATACTTTGCCACTCCTTAGAATGGGGAACAAAATACCCATGGAAGGTGTTAGAGAGATAAAGTTTGGAGCTGACATGGAAGGAAGGACCATCAGAGTCAGCCCCACCTGAGGATCCATACCATAATCAGCTACCAAACACAGACACTATTTGCGTATGCCAGCAAGATTTTACTGACATGACCCTGATGTAGGTGAGGTTATGCCAGTACCTGGCAAATATAGAAGTGGATGCTTAGAGTCATCTATTAGATGGAACACAGGGCCCTTAGTGGAGGAGATAGAGAAAGTACCCAAGGAGCTGAAGGGGTCTGTAACCCTATTGGAGGAACTGCAATATGAACTAACCAGTACCCCCTGAACTTGTGTCTCTAGCTGCATATGTAGCAGAAGATGGCCTAGTAGGCCATCATTGGGAGGAGAGGTCATTGGTCTTGCAAAGATTATATGCCCCGGTACAGGGGAATGCTAGGGCCAGGAAGTGGGAGTGGGTACGTTGGAGAGCAGGGCGGAGGAAGGGTATAGGGGACTTTCTGGATAGCATTTGAAATATAAATGAAAAAATATCAAATAAAAATTTTGTTAAAAAGCAAACAAAAGATTAGAAGGTAGACATAATTAAATTCAGGTTTGAAATCAATTATGTTTAAGAAAGAGCACAATAGAAAGAATCAATGAAACTAAGAGTTTATTTAGAAAATCAGTAATATCAACAAATCTTTATCCAAAATAACTAACAGTCAAAAAGTACATCCACTTATCAGTGAGTACATATTGTGTGAGTTCCTTTGTGAATGTGTTACCTCACTCAGGATGATGCTCTCCAGGTCCATCCATTTGGCTAGGAATTTCATAAATTCATTCTTTTTAATAGCTGAGTAGTACTCCATTGTGTAGATGTACCACATTTTCTGTATCCATTCCTCTGTTGAGGGGCATCTGGGTTCTTTCCAGTTTCTGGCTATTATAAATAAGGCTGCTATGAACATAGTGGAGCATGTGTCCTTCTTACCAGTTGGGGCTTCTTCTGGATATATGCCCAGGAGAGGTATTGCTGGATCCTCCGGTAGTACTATGTCCAATTTTCTGAGGAACCGCCAGACTGATTTCCAGAGTGGTTGTACAAGCCTGCAATCCCACCAACAATGGAGGAGTGTTCCTCTTTCTCCACATCCACGCCAGCATCTGCTGTCACCTGAATTTTTGATCTTAGCCATTCTCACTGGTGTGAGGTGAAATCTCAGGGTTGTTTTGATTTGCATTTCCCTGATGATTAAAGATGTTGAACATTTTTTCAGGTGCTTCTCTGCCATTCGGTATTCCTCAGGTGAGAATTCTTTGTTCAGTTCTGAGCCCCATTTTTTAAGGGGGTTATTTGATTTTCTGAGGTCCACCTTCTTAAGTTCTTTATATATGTTGGATATTAGTCCCCTATCTGATTTAGGATAGGTAAAGATCCTTTCCCAGTCCGTTGGTGGTCTTTTTGTCTTATTGACAGTGTCTTTTGCCTTGCAGAAACTTTGGAGTTTCATTAGGTCCCATTTGTCAATTCTCGATCTTACAGCACAGGCCATTGCTGTTCTGTTCAGGAATTTTTCCCCTGTGCCCATATCTTCAAGGCTTTTCCCCAAAACCTAGGATACCCACGATATAAGATACAATTTCCTAAACACATGAAACTCAAGAAAAATGAAGACTGAAGTGTGGACACTATGCCCCCTCCTTAGAAGTGGGAACAAAACACCCATGGAAGGAGTTACAGAAACAAAGTTTGGAGCTGAGATGAAAGGATGGACCATATAGAGACTGCCATATCCAGGGATCCACCCCATAATCAGCATCCAAATGCTGACACCATTGCACACACTAGCAAGATTTTACTGAAAGGACCCAGATGTAGCTGTCTCTTGTGAGACTATGCCGGGGCCTAGCAAACACAGAAGTGGATGCTCACAGTCAGCTAATGGATGGATCACAGGGCTCCCAATGGAGGAGCTAGAGAAAGTACCCAAGGAGCTAAAGGGATCTTCAACCCTATGGGTGGAACAACATTATGAACTATCCAGTACCCCTGAGCTCTTGACTCTAGCTGCATATGTATCAAAAGATGGCCTAGTCGGCCATCACTGGAAAGAGAGGCCCATTGGACACGCAAACTTTATATGCCCCAGTACAGGGGAACGCCAGGGCCGAAAAGGGGGAGTGGGTGGGTAGGGGAGTGGGGGTGGGTGGGTATGGGGGACTTTTGGTATAGCATTGGAAATGTAAATGAGCTAAATACCTAATAAAAAATGGAAAAAAAAAAAAGTACATCCAAAAGAAATAAATCGAACAGACACTTGAAAATCCAGATAACCATAAGAATATATTTGAAAAACCTGAACTCCAACAAATTGGAAATATCGAAAGAATTAGACAATTATTCTATATACCTACAACATGTGTTGATAACATTTTCAAGACAATGAGAGTGAAATTGAAGAAGATATCAGAATATGATAAGATCTGCTATATTCATGGATTAATAAAAATAGCAAACTAATAATTTCTATCCCGCCAAAGCAATCTACAGATTCAGTGTAATTGCCATCAAAATTCCAACACAAAATTTTCACAGATGTTGGAAGGACAAATCTCATCATCAAATGGAAACACCAAAATTCCAATAGAGCTAAAACAATCCCAAAAAACAAAAGAACTGCTGGAACTATCACTGTCCCTGCTTTCAAGTTATAATACAGAGGAAGTATTTCTTGCATGCTGAAGACATATGGATTCTGTTTTTGCATTTAGAATAATAAAAGCAAAATTATATTGACACAAAACCAGACGGATTTATTGAACATGAAAAATAATTGTAGACATACAGAAATCGTTACAATTATGGGCACCTTCTTTTTGATAAAGAAGTCAGAAATATACACTGCACAAAGGACAAGTTTGGCAAATGGTGCTGGTCACAGGAATGCAAATAGATCCACTTAGCATCCTACCCCCAAAAAAGAAACCCACAAGAAAATCAAAGACCTAAACATAAAACCAGAGACACTGGTGTGATAGAAGAGAAAGTGATGAATAGCGTTGAACTCATTGGCACAAAAGACTTTCTAAGCAGAACACCTTTAGGCCAGGAAGTGAGACTTAAAAAAAAACTAATAAATGGTACCTCATGAAACAAAAGGGCTTGTGTAATGCAAAGGACACTATCACTCCATCAAGAAGGCAGCTTACATAATTGGAAAATATTTTCACCAACTCCACCTTAAAAATTTGATGTTGATCTAAATAGAATTCTCCAATGAGAAAACTCAAATGGTTGAGAAACACTTAAAGAAATGTTCAACATCCTTAGCCATCTGGGAAATGCAAATGTGAACTACTTTGAGATTTCATTTTACACCTATCAGACTGGCAAAGATCTACAACGCAAGGGACAGCTCATCCTGGGGATACAGTAAGGGGCACATTCATTAATGGTGGGAGTAAAAACTTACACAGGTACTATGAAATTCTGTGTGATAGTTTCGCTCGAAAATGGGAAAAGATCTACCCAAAATTGAGGTTTACCACTCTTGGGCACATAGCCAAAGGATACTTCATCCTACCCAAGAGATATTTCCTCAACTGTGCTCACTGCTGCTCTGTTCACAAGAGCCAGAAACCAGAAACAACCTAGATTCCCCTAAAGAGAACATGGATAAAGACTGTCTAGTCTGTTTCCTCCCACTAGCACAGGTTTTTAGCAGCTCCTCTCTTGAAGGTCCACACTGACCACCAGTTCTCCCTGGATGATGATTTAACTGCCTTCCTTGTTAACAATGGTTCTGGTCTGGGAAATGCCTGGTTTGCTGGTTATGATGCTACCCCTCCATTATGGGGTTGCCCTAGGCACCAGTGCATCACGGTAGGTAAGAGACAGAAGGACACCTTTGTGCGTACTGAGGCCCATTGCAAGAGAGGCATCCTGATCCTGAAGTACCCCTATTGGTCATGACATTGTCACAAACTGGTTCAATATGGAGAAGATCTGGCACCAAACATTCTACAACAAACTGCATGTGGTCCTTCAAAGGAACACTGTGCTGCTCACCATTCCCCCTAGAGCCCTAAGGCCAACTGTGAAAAGATGACCCACATCATTTTTGAGACTTATAAAACCACAACCATGTAAGTAGCCATCCAGGCTGTGCTGTTCCTCTAGGCCTCTGGTCATACCACTGTGATTTTGATGGAGCCCAGAGATGGGGTCACACAGAATGTGCACATCTATGAGATAATGTGCATATCTCTGCTCTCCTTGTGCCATCCCGTGTCTGGACCTAGCTGGCCTGTACCTGACAGCCTACCACATGAAGTTCATGAACACATGTGGCTATAGTTTACCAAAAAGCTGTCAGGGAAATCATGCCTAATATCAGAGAGAAGCTGTGCTATGTTGCCTTAGACTTCCAGCAAGAGATGGCCACTGATGCATTCTCTTCCTCAGCAGACAAGAGGTATAAGCATCCAGGTCATCACTATTGTCAATAAGCAGTTCTGCTGCCCTTAGGCTTTTGTTTAGCCTTCCTTCTTGGGTAATGGAATCCTGTGGCAACTACGAAACAACATTTAATTCCATCATGAAGTGTGACATTGACATTCTGTACATGTATAAATGATATTCAGATTTCTATAATCTCCCTAACCTTTCTAGACCCCTGCCCACTTCTACAAACCTTTTAATCCCCCTAGTTCTGTTTCAGACATTGGTTTTGTTTGTTTGTGTTTGAGAATCCTAGAGTTTAACTAGGATTATCAGTATGACCATGAGCTCAAAACTCTTTCTTGGAGGCCAGATGCAGGACACTGGATCTGAATCACTGGATATATGG
>CAKLHJ020000111.1:0-15394 GCA_921997135.2 Mus spretus | reverse complement strand
TGTATATCAATGAGTTACAATGAGCAACCTGGAAAATGATAAAAACCACACTGTAGAACATGTTAGATGAATGAGTTACACTGAAAAACACATTCGTTGGAAACGGGATTTGTAGAACAGTGTATATCAATGAGTTACAATGAGCAACCTGGAAAATGATAAAAACCACACTGTAGAACATGTTAGATGAATGAGTTACACTGAAAAACACATTCGTTGGAAACGGGATTTGTAGAACAGTGTATATCAATGAGTTACAATGAGCAACCTGGAAAATGATAAAAACCACACTGTAGAACATGTTAGATGAATGAGTTACACTGAAAAACACATTCGTTGGAAACGGGATTTGTAGAACAGTGTATATCAATGAGTTACAATGAGCAACCTGGAAAATGATAAAAACCACACTGTAGAACATGTTAGATGAGTGAGTTACACTGAAAAACACATTCGTTGGAAACGGGATTTGTAGAACAGTGTATATCAATGAGTTACAATGAGCAACCTGGAAAATGATAAAAACCACACTGTAGAACATGTTAGATGAATGAGTTACACTGAAAAACACATTCGTTGGAAACGGGATTTGTAGAACAGTGTATATCAATGAGTTACAATGAGCAACCTGGAAAATGATAAAAACCACACTGTAGAACATGTTAGATGAATGAGTTACACTGAAAAACACATTCGTTGGAAACGGGATTTGTAGAACAGTGTATATCAATGAGTTACAATGAGCAACCTGGAAAATGATAAAAACCACACTGTAGAACATGTTAGATGAGTGAGTTACACTGAAAAACACATTCGTTGGAAACGGGATTTGTAGAACAGTGTATATCAATGAGTTACAATGAGCAACCTGGAAAATGATAAAAACCACACTGTAGAACATGTTAGATGAATGAGTTACACTGAAAAACACATTCGTTGGAAACGGGATTTGTAGAACAGTGTATATCAATGAGTTACAATGAGCAACCTGGAAAATGATAAAAACCACACTGTAGAACATGTTAGATGAATGAGTTACACTGAAAAACACATTCGTTGGAAACGGGATTTGTAGAACAGTGTATATCAATGAGTTACAATGAGCAACCTGGAAAATGATAAAAACCACACTGTAGAACATGTTAGATGAATGAGTTACACTGAAAAACACATTCGTTGGAAACGGGATTTGTAGAACAGTGTATATCAATGAGTTACAATGAGCAACCTGGAAAATGATAAAAACCACACTGTAGAACATGTTAGATGAATGAGTTACACTGAAAAACACATTCGTTGGAAACGGGATTTGTAGAACAGTGTATATCAATGAGTTACAATGAGCAACCTGGAAAATGATAAAAACCACACTGTAGAACATGTTAGATGAGTGAGTTACACTGAAAAACACATTCGTTGGAAACGGGATTTGTAGAACAGTGTATATCAATGAGTTACAATGAGCAACCTGGAAAATGATAAAAACCACACTGTAGAACATGTTAGATGAGTGAGTTACACTGAAAAACACATTCGTTGGAAACGGGATTTGTAGAACAGTGTATATCAATGAGTTACAATGAGCAACCTGGAAAATGATAAAAACCACACTGTAGAACATGTTAGATGAATGAGTTACACTGAAAAACACATTCGTTGGAAACGGGATTTGTAGAACAGTGTATATCAATGAGTTACAATGAGCAACCTGGAAAATGATAAAAACCACACTGTAGAACATGTTAGATGAGTGAGTTACACTGAAAAACACATTCGTTGGAAACGGGATTTGTAGAACAGTGTATATCAATGAGTTACAATGAGCAACCTGGAAAATGATAAAAACCACACTGTAGAACATGTTAGATGAATGAGTTACACTGAAAAACACATTCGTTGGAAACGGGATTTGTAGAACAGTGTATATCAATGAGTTACAATGAGCAACCTGGAAAATGATAAAAACCACACTGTAGAACATGTTAGATGAGTGAGTTACACTGAAAAACACATTCGTTGGAAACGGGATTTGTAGAACAGTGTATATCAATGAGTTACAATGAGCAACCTGGAAAATGATAAAAACCACACTGTAGAACATGTTAGATGAATGAGTTACACTGAAAAACACATTCGTTGGAAACGGGATTTGTAGAACAGTGTATATCAATGAGTTACAATGAGCAACCTGGAAAATGATAAAAACCACACTGTAGAACATGTTAGATGAATGAGTTACACTGAAAAACACATTCGTTGGAAACGGGATTTGTAGAACAGTGTATATCAATGAGTTACAATGAGCAACCTGGAAAATGATAAAAACCACACTGTAGAACATGTTAGATGAGTGAGTTACACTGAAAAACACATTCGTTGGAAACGGGATTTGTAGAACAGTGTATATCAATGAGTTACAATGAGCAACCTGGAAAATGATAAAAACCACACTGTAGAACATGTTAGATGAATGAGTTACACTGAAAAACACATTCGTTGGAAACGGGATTTGTAGAACAGTGTATATCAATGAGTTACAATGAGCAACCTGGAAAATGATAAAAACCACACTGTAGAACATGTTAGATGAATGAGTTACACTGAAAAACACATTCGTTGGAAACGGGATTTGTAGAACAGTGTATATCAATGAGTTACAATGAGCAACCTGGAAAATGATAAAAACCACACTGTAGAACATGTTAGATGAATGAGTTACACTGAAAAACACATTCGTTGGAAACGGGATTTGTAGAACAGTGTATATCAATGAGTTACAATGAGCAACCTGGAAAATGATAAAAACCACACTGTAGAACATGTTAGATGAATGAGTTACACTGAAAAACACATTCGTTGGAAACGGGATTTGTAGAACAGTGTATATCAATGAGTTACAATGAGCAACCTGGAAAATGATAAAAACCACACTGTAGAACATGTTAGATGAATGAGTTACACTGAAAAACACATTCGTTGGAAACGGGATTTGTAGAACAGTGTATATCAATGAGTTACAATGAGCAACCTGGAAAATGATAAAAACCACACTGTAGAACATGTTAGATGAATGAGTTACACTGAAAAACACATTCGTTGGAAACGGGATTTGTAGAACAGTGTATATCAATGAGTTACAATGAGCAACCTGGAAAATGATAAAAACCACACTGTAGAACATGTTAGATGAATGAGTTACACTGAAAAACACATTCGTTGGAAACGGGATTTGTAGAACAGTGTATATCAATGAGTTACAATGAGCAACCTGGAAAATGATAAAAACCACACTGTAGAACATGTTAGATGAATGAGTTACACTGAAAAACACATTCGTTGGAAACGGGATTTGTAGAACAGTGTATATCAATGAGTTACAATGAGCAACCTGGAAAATGATAAAAACCACACTGTAGAACATGTTAGATGAATGAGTTACACTGAAAAACACATTCGTTGGAAACGGGATTTGTAGAACAGTGTATATCAATGAGTTACAATGAGCAACCTGGAAAATGATAAAAACCACACTGTAGAACATGTTAGATGAGTGAGTTACACTGAAAAACACATTCGTTGGAAACGGGATTTGTAGAACAGTGTATATCAATGAGTTACAATGAGCAACCTGGAAAATGATAAAAACCACACTGTAGAACATGTTAGATGAATGAGTTACACTGAAAAACACATTCGTTGGAAACGGGATTTGTAGAACAGTGTATATCAATGAGTTACAATGAGCAACCTGGAAAATGATAAAAACCACACTGTAGAACATGTTAGATGAATGAGTTACACTGAAAAACACATTCGTTGGAAACGGGATTTGTAGAACAGTGTATATCAATGAGTTACAATGAGCAACCTGGAAAATGATAAAAACCACACTGTAGAACATGTTAGATGAATGAGTTACACTGAAAAACACATTCGTTGGAAACGGGATTTGTAGAACAGTGTATATCAATGAGTTACAATGAGCAACCTGGAAAATGATAAAAACCACACTGTAGAACATGTTAGATGAATGAGTTACACTGAAAAACACATTCGTTGGAAACGGGATTTGTAGAACAGTGTATATCAATGAGTTACAATGAGCAACCTGGAAAATGATAAAAACCACACTGTAGAACATGTTAGATGAGTGAGTTACACTGAAAAACACATTCGTTGGAAACGGGATTTGTAGAACAGTGTATATCAATGAGTTACAATGAGCAACCTGGAAAATGATAAAAACCACACTGTAGAACATGTTAGATGAATGAGTTACACTGAAAAACACATTCGTTGGAAACGGGATTTGTAGAACAGTGTATATCAATGAGTTACAATGAGCAACCTGGAAAATGATAAAAACCACACTGTAGAACATGTTAGATGAATGAGTTACACTGAAAAACACATTCGTTGGAAACGGGATTTGTAGAACAGTGTATATCAATGAGTTACAATGAGCAACCTGGAAAATGATAAAAACCACACTGTAGAACATGTTAGATGAATGAGTTACACTGAAAAACACATTCGTTGGAAACGGGATTTGTAGAACAGTGTATATCAATGAGTTACAATGAGCAACCTGGAAAATGATAAAAACCACACTGTAGAACATGTTAGATGAGTGAGTTACACTGAAAAACACATTCGTTGGAAACGGGATTTGTAGAACAGTGTATATCAATGAGTTACAATGAGCAACCTGGAAAATGATAAAAACCACACTGTAGAACATGTTAGATGAATGAGTTACACTGAAAAACACATTCGTTGGAAACGGGATTTGTAGAACAGTGTATATCAATGAGTTACAATGAGCAACCTGGAAAATGATAAAAACCACACTGTAGAACATGTTAGATGAATGAGTTACACTGAAAAACACATTCGTTGGAAACGGGATTTGTAGAACAGTGTATATCAATGAGTTACAATGAGCAACATGGAAAATGATAAAAACCACACTGTAGAACATGTTAGATGAGTGAGTTACACTGAAAAACACATTCGTTGGAAACGGGATTTGTAGAACAGTGTATATCAATGAGTTACAATGAGCAACCTGGAAAATGATAAAAACCACACTGTAGAACATGTTAGATGAATGAGTTACACTGAAAAACACATTCGTTGGAAACGGGATTTGTAGAACAGTGTATATCAATGAGTTACAATGAGCAACCTGGAAAATGATAAAAACCACACTGTAGAACATGTTAGATGAGTGAGTTACACTGAAAAACACATTCGTTGGAAACGGGATTTGTAGAACAGTGTATATCAATGAGTTACAATGAGCAACCTGGAAAATGATAAAAACCACACTGTAGAACATGTTAGATGAATGAGTTACACTGAAAAACACATTCGTTGGAAACGGGATTTGTAGAACAGTGTATATCAATGAGTTACAATGAGCAACCTGGAAAATGATAAAAACCACACTGTAGAACATGTTAGATGAATGAGTTACACTGAAAAACACATTCGTTGGAAACGGGATTTGTAGAACAGTGTATATCAATGAGTTACAATGAGCAACATGGAAAATGATAAAAACCACACTGTAGAACATGTTAGATGAATGAGTTACACTGAAAAACACATTCGTTGGAAACGGGATTTGTAGAACAGTGTATATCAATGAGTTACAATGAGCAACCTGGAAAATGATAAAAACCACACTGTAGAACATGTTAGATGAGTGAGTTACACTGAAAAACACATTCGTTGGAAACGGGATTTGTAGAACAGTGTATATCAATGAGTTACAATGAGCAACCTGGAAAATGATAAAAACCACACTGTAGAACATGTTAGATGAATGAGTTACACTGAAAAACACATTCGTTGGAAACGGGATTTGTAGAACAGTGTATATCAATGAGTTACAATGAGCAACCTGGAAAATGATAAAAACCACACTGTAGAACATGTTAGATGAATGAGTTACACTGAAAAACACATTCGTTGGAAACGGGATTTGTAGAACAGTGTATATCAATGAGTTACAATGAGCAACCTGGAAAATGATAAAAACCACACTGTAGAACATGTTAGATGAATGAGTTACACTGAAAAACACATTCGTTGGAAACGGGATTTGTAGAACAGTGTATATCAATGAGTTACAATGAGCAACATGGAAAATGATAAAAACCACACTGTAGAACATGTTAGATGAGTGAGTTACACTGAAAAACACATTCGTTGGAAACGGGATTTGTAGAACAGTGTATATCAATGAGTTACAATGAGCAACCTGGAAAATGATAAAAACCACACTGTAGAACATGTTAGATGAGTGAGTTACACTGAAAAACACATTCGTTGGAAACGGGATTTGTAGAACAGTGTATATCAATGAGTTACAATGAGCAACCTGGAAAATGATAAAAACCACACTGTAGAACATGTTAGATGAATGAGTTACACTGAAAAACACATTCGTTGGAAACGGGATTTGTAGAACAGTGTATATCAATGAGTTACAATGAGCAACCTGGAAAATGATAAAAACCACACTGTAGAACATGTTAGATGAGTGAGTTACACTGAAAAACACATTCGTTGGAAACGGGATTTGTAGAACAGTGTATATCAATGAGTTACAATGAGCAACCTGGAAAATGATAAAAACCACACTGTAGAACATGTTAGATGAATGAGTTACACTGAAAAACACATTCGTTGGAAACGGGATATGTAGAACAGTGTATATCAATGAGTTACAATGAGCAACCTGGAAAATGATGAAAACCACACTGTAGAACATGTTAGATGAATGAGTTACACTGAAAAACACATTCGTTGGAAACGGGATTTGTAGAACAGTGTATATCAATGAGTTACAATGAGCAACCTGAAAATGATAAAAACCACACTGTAGAACATGTTAGATGAATGAGTTACACTGAAAAACACATTCGTTGGAAACGGGATTTGTAGAACAGTGTATATCAATGAGTTACAATGAGCAACATGGAAAATGATAAAAACCACACTGTAGAACATGTTAGATGAGTGAGTTACACTGAAAAACACATTCGTTGGAAACGGGATTTGTAGAACAGTGTATATCAATGAGTTACAATGAGCAACATGGAAAATGATAAAAACCACACTGTAGAACATGTTAGATGAATGAGTTACACTGAAAAACACATTCGTTGGAAACGGGATTTGTAGAACAGTGTATATCAATGAGTTACAATGAGCAACCTGGAAAATGATAAAAACCACACTGTAGAACATGTTAGATGAATGAGTTACACTGAAAAACACATTCGTTGGAAACGGGATTTGTAGAACAGTGTATATCAATGAGTTACAATGAGCAACCTGGAAAATGATAAAAACCACACTGTAGAACATGTTAGATGAGTGAGTTACACTGAAAAACACATTCGTTGGAAACGGGATTTGTAGAACAGTGTATATCAATGAGTTACAATGAGCAACCTGGAAAATGATAAAAACCACACTGTAGAACATGTAATGAGTTACACTGAAAAACACATTCGTTGGAAACGGGATTTGTAGAACAGTGTATATCAATGAGTTACAATGAGCAACCTGGAAAATGATGAAAACCACACTGTAGAACATGTTAGATGAATGAGTTACACTGAAAAACACATTCGTTGGAAACGGGATTTGTAGAGCAGTGTATATCAATGAGTTACAATGAGCAACCTGAAAATGATAAAAACCACACTGTAGAACATGTTAGATGAATGAGTTACACTGAAAAACACATTCGTTGGAAACGGGATTTGTAGAACAGTGTATATCAATGAGTTACAATGAGCAACCTGGAAAATGATAAAAACCACACTGTAGAACATGTTAGATGAATGAGTTACACTGAAAAACACATTCGTTGGAAACGGGATTTGTAGAACAGTGTATATCAATGAGTTACAATGAGCAACCTGGAAAATGATAAAAACCACACTGTAGAACATGTTAGATGAGTGAGTTACACTGAAAAACACATTCGTTGGAAACGGGATTTGTAGAACTGTGTCTATCAATGAGTTACAATGAGCAACCTGGAAAATGATAAAAACCACACTGTAGAACATGTTAGATGAGTGAGTTACACTGAAAAACACATTCGTTGGAAACGGGATTTGTAGAACAGTGTATATCAATGAGTTACAATGAGCAACCTGGAAAATGATAAAAACCACACTGTAGAACATGTTAGATGAATGAGTTACACTGAAAAACACATTCGTTGGAAACGGGATTTGTAGAACAGTGTATATCAATGAGTTACAATGAGCAACCTGGAAAATGATAAAAACCACACTGTAGAACATGTTAGATGAATGAGTTACACTGAAAAACACTTTCGTTGGAAACGGGATTTGTAGAACAGCGTATATCAATGAGTTACAATGAGCAACCTGGAAAATGATAAAACCACACTGTAGAACATGTTAGATGAGTGAGTTACACTGAAAAACACATTCGTTGGAAACGGGATTTGTAGAACAGTGTATATCAATGAGTTACAATAATAATAAATAATAATAAATAAATAATAATGATAATGGTAATAATAATAATAATAATGATAATGGTAATAATAATGATGATAATAATAATTATAAATAATAATAATAAATAATAATAATAAATAATAATAATGATAATGGTAATAATAATGATGATAATAATAATAAATAATAATAATAAATAATAATAATAAATAATAATAATGATAATGATAATAATAATAATAATATAATAGTATTTTATATTACACGTATTAATTACACTACAAATTATCTATTTTTTTATTTTACTGCTATAAACTGTCCTCCGTGTCACATAGACTACACATCACATCACATTATCACACTTTCAATTTCATTTTTATTATATATATATATATAAAAATTACTTAACAGAATTTAGAAGTCCACACACCCGACCCCAGCTGGATCTGCCCAGGAAAAACACAGACTTCAAATTATTATTATTATTATTATTATTATTATTATTATTATTATTATTATTATCATTATCATTATCATTAATTATTATTATTATGAGATATAAACTACCATGGCCGCGTCCACGCAGTGAAGTTGCCATGCATGGGATCAGCAACGCCGTCAGTCACTTTGTCCAACGGCACCCTGTCCTCGCTGTCATGGGGATTTTTAAAAGATTATTTTAAATAAAATTAATTTTTTGAGAAAAAAAAAGTGAAAATATCTGTGGGTTGGGTAAGCGCGCTGCTTTCGCAGATGCTTTTTCCCACGGTGATTGGTCATGAGGCTTTTTTTTTTTGAGAATTAATTAAATTAAAAAATTATTTTTGAAAAAAAATTTAAAAATAAAATTAATATTTTGAGGAAAAAAAATGTAAAAATATCTGTGGGTTGGGTAAGCGCGCTGCTTTCGCAGATGCATTTTCCCACGGTGATTGGTCATGAGGATTTTTTTTTGAGAATTAATTAAATTAAAAAATTATTTTTTTGAACAAAAATTCTTTTAAAAATTAATTTTTTGAGGAAAAAATGTAAAAATATCTGTGGGTTGGGTAAGCGCGCTGCATTTGCAGATGCATTTTCCCATGGTGATTGGTCATGAGGATTTTTTTTTGAGAAATAATTAAATTAAAAAATTATTTTTTTGAAAAAAAATTTTAAAAAAATTAATTTTTTGAAAAAAAATTTTAAAAAAATTAATTTTTTGAGAAAAAAATGTAAAAATATCTGTGGGTTGGGTAAGCACGCTGCATTCACAGATGTATTTTCCCACGGTGATTGGTCATGAGGATTTTTTTTGAGAATTAATTAAATTAAAAAATTAATTTTTGAAAAAAATTTTAAAAATAAAATTAATATTTTGAGGAAAAAAAATGTAAAAATATCTGTGGGTTGGGTCAGCGCGCTGCTTTCGCAGATGCATTTTCCCACGGTGATTGGTCACGAGGATTTTTTTTTGAGAATTAATTAAATTAAAAAATTAATTTTTGAAAAAAAATTTTAAAAATAAAATTAATATTTTGAGGAAAAAAAATGTAAAAATATCTGTGGGTTGGGTAAGCGCGCTGCTTTCGCAGATGCATTTTCCCATGGTGATTGGTCATGAGGATTTTTTTTGAGAAATAATTATATTAAAAAATTAATTTTTTGAAAAAAAATTTTTTAAAAATTAATATTTTGAGGAAAAAAATGTAAAAATATCTGTGGGTTGGGTAAGCGCGCTGCCTTCGCAGATGCATTTTCCGATGGTGATTGGTCACGAGGATTTTTTTTTGAGAAATAATTAAATTAAAAAATTAATTTTTGGGTCCGGGACCCGCCGAACTTAGGAAATTAGTCTGAACAGGTGAGAGGGTGCGCCAGAGAACCTGACAGCTTCTGGAAGAGGCAGAAGCACAAAGCCGCTGAGGCAGCACCCTTTGTGGGCAGGGGACACCTGGCCACAGTCCGGACCGGAGGACAGGTGCCCGCCCGGCTGGGGAGTCGCCCTAAGCCACAGCAGCAGCGGTCGCCATCTTTGTCCGGGACCCGCCGAATTTAGGAAATTAGTCTGAACAGGTGAGAGGGTGCGCCAGAGAACCTGACAGCTTCTGGAAGAGGCAGAAGCACAAAGCTGCTGAGGCAGCACCCTTTGTGGGCAGGGGACACCTGGCCACAGTCCGGACCAGAGGAAAGGTGCCCGCCCGGCTGGGGAGTCGCCCTAAGCCACAGCAGCAGCGGTCGCCATCTTTGTCCGGGACCCGCCGAACTTAGGAAATTAGTCTGAACAGGTGAGAG
Source organism: Mus spretus (assembly GCA_921997135.2). Lineage (NCBI taxonomy): Eukaryota > Metazoa > Chordata > Mammalia > Rodentia > Muridae > Mus > Mus spretus. The sequence goes on along the minus strand of CAKLHJ020000111.1, from coordinate 4,604 downwards.
GGTGCGCCAGAGAACCTGACAGCTTCTGGAAGAGGCAGAAGCACAAAGCCGCTGAGGCAGCACCCTTTGTGGGCCGGGGACAGCCGGCTACAGTCCGGACCGGAGGACAGGTGCCCGCCCGGCTGGGGAGGCGGCCTAAGCCACAGCAGCAGTGGTCTCCATCCTGGTCCGGGACCCGCCGAACTTAGGAAATTAGTCTGCTTAGGTGAGAGTCTGTACCACAGAAGGTGACAGCTTCTGGGAACTGCCAAAGCAACACAGTGTCTGAGAAAGGTCCTGTTTTGGGCCTGCTTCTTCGGCCAGGAGGAGGTCCAAATACAAGATATCTGCGCACCTTCCCTATAAGAGAGCTTGCCAGCAGAGAGAGCTCAGAGCACTGAAGCTCAGAGAAGAGAATCTGGCTCCCAGGACTGCTGATAGACGGTAACAGAATCACCAGAAGAACAATCTCTAAACAGAGTCAACTATAACTACTAACTCCAGAGATTACCAGATGGCGAAAGGTAAACGAAGGAATCTTACTAACAGGAACCAAGACCACTCACCATCATCAGAACCCAGCACACCCACTTCGCCCAGTCCAGGGAACCCCAACACACCTGAGAACCTAGACATAGATTTAAAAGCATATCTCATGATGATGGTAGAGGACATCAAGAAGGACTTTAATAAATCACTTAAAGAAATACAGGAGAACACTGCTAAAGAGTTACAAGTCCTTAAAGAAAAACAGGAAAACACAATCAAACAGGTAGAAGTCCTTACAGAAAAAGAGGAAAAAACATACAAACAGGTGATGGAAATGAACAAAACCATACTAGACCTAAAAAGGGAAGTAGACACAATAAAGAAAACTCAAAGCGAAGCAACACTAGAGATAGAATCCCTAGGAAAGAAATCTGGAACCATAGATTTGAGCATCAGCAACAGAATACAAGAGATGGAAGAGAGAATCTCAGGTGCAGAAGATTCCATAGAGAACATCGGCACAACAATCAAAGAAAATGGAAAATGCAAAAAGATCCTAACGCAAAATATCCAGGAAATCCAGGACACAATAAGAAGACCAAATTTACGGATAATAGGAGTGGATGAGAATGAAGATTTTCAACTCAAAGGTCCAGCAAACATCTTCAACAAAATTATTGAAGAAAACTTCCCAAATCTAAAGAATGAGATGTCTATGAATATACAAGAAGCCTACAGAACTCCAAATAGACTGGACCAGAAAAGAAATTCCTCCCGACACATAATAATCAGAACATCAAATGCACTAAATAAAGATAGAATACTAAAAGCAGTAAGGGAAAAAGGTCAAGTAACATATAAAGGCAAGCCTATCAGAATTACACCAGATTTTTCACCAGAGACTATGAAAGCCAGAAGAGCCTGGACAGATGTTATACAGACACTAAGAGAACACAAACTGCAGCCCAGGCTACTATACCCAGCCAAACTCTCAATTATCATAGATGGAGAAACCAAAGTATTCCACGACAAAACCAAATTCACACATTATCTGTCCAAGAATCCAGCCCTTCAAAGGATAATAACAGAAAAAAACCAATACAAGAACGGGAACAACGCCCTAGAAAAAACAAGAAGGTAATCCCTCAACAAACCTAAAAGAAGACAGCCACAAGAACAGAATGCCAACTTTAACAACAAAAATAACAGGAAGCAACAATTACTTTTCCTTAATATCTCTTAACATCAATGGTCTCAACTCGCCAATAAAAAGACATAGACTAACAAACTGGCTACACAAACAAGACCCAACATTTTGCTGCTTACAGGAAACTCATCTCAGAGAAAAAGATAGACACTACCTCAGAATGAAAGGCTGGAAAACAATTTTCCAAGCAAATGGTATGAAGAAACAAGCAGGAGTAGCCATCCTAATATCTGATAAGATTGACTTCCAACCCAAAGTCATCAAAAAAGACAAGGAGGGACACTTCATTCTCATCAAAGGTAAAATCCTCCAAGAGGAACTCTCAATTCTGAATATCTATGCTCCAAATACAAGAGCAGCCACATTCACTAAAGAAACTTTAGTAAAGCTCAAAGCACACATTGCACCTCACACAATAATAGTGGGAGACTTCAACACACCACTTTCACCAATGGACAGATCATGGAAACAGAAACTAAACAGGGACACACTGAAACTAACAGAAGTGATGAAACAAATGGATCTGACAGATATCTACAGAACATTTTATCCTAAAACAAAAGGATATACCTTCTTCTCAGCACCTCATGGTACCTTCTCCAAAATTGACCACATAATAGGTCACAAATCAGGCCTCAACAGATTCAAAAATATTGAAATTGTCCCATGTATCCTATCAGATCACCATGCACTAAGGCTGATCTTCAATAACAAAATAAATAACAGAAAGCCAACATTCACGTGGAAACTGAACAACACTCTTCTCAATGATACCTTGGTCAAGGAAGGAATAAAGAAAGAAATTAAAGACTTTTTAGAGTTTAATGAAAATGAAGCCACAACGTACCCAAACCTTTGGGACACAATGAAAGCATTTCTAAGAGGGAAACTCATAGCTCTGAGTGCCTCCAAGAAAAAACGGGAGAGAGCACATACTAGCAGCTTGACAACACATCTAAAAGCTCTAGAAAAAAAGGAAGCAAATTCACCCAAGAGGAGTAGACGGCAGGAAATAATCAAACTCAGGGGTGAAATCAACCAAGTGGAAACAAGAAAAACTATTCAAAGAATTAACCAAACGAGGAGTTGGTTCTTTGAGAAAATCAACAAGATAGATAAACCCTTAGCTAGACTCACTAGAGGGCACAGGGACAAAATCCTAATTAACAAAATCAGAAATGAAAAGGGAGACATAACAACAGATCCTGAAGAAATCCAAAACACCATCAGATCCTTCTACAAAAGGCTATACTCAACAAAACTGGAAAACCTGGACGAAATGGACAAATTTCTGGACAGATACCAGGTACCAAAGTTGAATCAGGATCAAGTTGACCTTCTAAACAGTCCCATATCCCCTAAAGAAATAGAAGCAGTTATTAATAGTCTCCCAGCCAAAAAAAGCCCAGGACCAGACGGGTTTAGTGCAGAGTTCTACCAGACCTTCAAAGAAGATCTAACTCCAGTTCTGCACAAACTTTTTCACAAGATAGAAGTAGAAGGTACTCTACCCAACTCATTTTATGAAGCCACTATTACTCTGATACCTAAACCACAGAAAGATCCAACAAAGATAGAAAACTTCAGACCAATTTCTCTTATGAACATCGATGCAAAAATCCTTAATAAAATTCTCGCTAACCGAATCCAAGAACACATTAAAGCAATCATCCATCCTGACCAAGTAGGTTTTATTCCAGGGATGCAGGGATGGTTTAATATACGAAAATCCATCAATGTAATCCATTATATAAACAAACTCAAAGACAAAAACCACATGATCATCTCGTTAGATGCAGAAAAAGCATTTGACAAGATCCAACACCCATTCATGATAAAAGTTCTGGAAAGATCAGGAATTCAAGGCCAATACCTAAACATGATAAAAGCAATCTACAGCAAACCAGTAGCCAACATCAAAGTAAATGGAGAGAAGCTGGAAGCAATCCCACTAAAATCAGGGACTAGACAAGGCTGCCCACTTTCTCCCTACCTTTTCAACATAGTACTTGAAGTATTAGCCAGAGCAATTCGACAACAAAAGGAGATCAAGGGGATACAAATTGGAAAAGAGGAAGTCAAAATATCACTTTTTGCAGATGATATGATAGTATATATAAGTGACCCTAAAAATTCCAACAGAGAACTCCTAAACCTGATAAACAGCTTCGGTGAAGTAGCTGGATATAAAATTAACTCAAACAAGTCAATGGCCTTTCTCTACACAAAGAATAAACAGGCTGAGAAAGAAATTAGGGAAACAACACCCTTCTCAATAGCCACAAATAATATAAAATATCTTGGCGTGACTCTAACGAAGGAAGTGAAAGATCTGTATGATAAAAACTTCAAGTCCCTGAAGAAAGAAATTAAAGAAGATCTCAGAAGATGGAAAGATCTCCCATGCTCATGGATTGGCAGGATCAACATTGTAAAAATGGCTATCTTGCCAAAAGCAATCTACAGATTCAATGCAATCCCCATCAAAATTCCAACTCAATTCTTCAACGAATTAGAAGGAGCAATTTGCAAATTCATCTGGAATAACAAAAAACCGAGGATAGCAAAAACTCTTCTCAAGGATAAAAGAACCTCTGGTGGAATCACCATGCCTGACCTAAAGCTTTACTACAGAGCAATTGTGATAAAAACTGCATGGTACTGGTATAGAGACAGACAAGTGGACCAATGGAATAGAATTGAAGACCCAGAAATGAACCCACACACCTATGGTCACTTGATCTTCGACAAGGGAGCCAAAACCATCCAGTGGAAGAAAGACAGCATTTTCAACAATTGGTGCTGGCACAACTGGTTGTTATCATGTAGAAGAATGCGAATCGATCCATACTTATCTCCTTGTACTAAGGTCAAATCTAAGTGGATCAAGGAACTCCACATAAAACCAGAGACACTGAAACTTATAGAG
>CAKLHJ020000110.1:0-15367 GCA_921997135.2 Mus spretus | reverse complement strand
GCCTAGGAATTTCATAAATTCATTCTTTTTACTAGCTCAGTATTAGTCCATTGTGTAAATGTACCACATTTTTTGTATCAATTCCTCTGTTGAGGGGCATCTGGGTTCTTTCCAGCTTCTGGCTATTATAAATAAGGCTGCTATGAACATAGTGGAGCATGTGTCCTTCTTACCGGTTGAGACATCTTCTGGATATATGCCCAGGAGAGGTATTGGAGGATCCTCCGGTAGTACTATGTCAAAGGGAACTCTTTTAAGGCTACTTCAGAACTGGTCTTTGTATTTTCTCTAAGCGATGGATCTAGTCATGTCTATTTAGAGGCAGGGTATCACATGCCACAGGCAGCCCTACTTGTGTGCCATGAGAAAGTTCAAAGACTGTAACAAAGTCTGCAGGAACTCAAAATTTCATTTTTGTAATGCTAGCCCCCAAGATGTCCCTCCAAGAAATAAATTATTTTGTATTTTATATCTTTAAAAAAAAGAAAAGAAATACATTGTGGAAAATAATCCTGGTCCCTTACTCTCCTTGTTTCTGTAGAATCCACTGCTGTAAGTTTCTCCAATATCTCCATAGTCAGATTACTGACATGCATGAAAGGCTGTTGAAATTGTTTCAAACAACCTTGGTTCCACTGAGGGGAGAAATTGTTTCAAAGCTCCATGTCTCCTGTTAGGAGAATCCAGTGTTTTGAAAGATAATGAACAATTTTACCCCAGATGATGCTTGGGGAAAAAAAACTAAAGTTCAGTGGACACCGTCTCCTGATGAAATGCTTCAATTTTGTTTTTGTTTTGTTTTTTTCAATTTAGGGCAGTGTTGGCTGTAAGACTCTGTCTCCTGCTGTGGAGATGGCAAAGGCAGGCAGAGCAGATCTTCTGGTGGTCTTGGACACAATTTGTAGACCCGGCTGTCCTCAAACCTGTAAAAACCTGACTCTGCTTTTTCTTTCTTTTCTTTTCCTTTCCTTTCCTTTCCTTTCCTTTCCTTTCCTTTCCTTTCCTTTCCTTTCCTTTCCTTTCCTTTCCTTTCCTTTCCTTTCCTTTCCTTTTTTTTCCCTTCCTTTCCTTTCCTTTTCTTTTTTTTTCCCTTCCTTTCTTTTTTCTTTTTTGGTTATTTGAGACTCTGTAGAGTGAGGGAGACCTGTAATAAAGAAATCTGCCTGCCTCTGCCTCCCAGGCACTTAGAATTAAAGGCATGCACCACCACTGCCCAGCCTGTCTTTTGTTTTTGTTTTTTGATTTTGAATAGTGAGAAACATGATCTATTTAGTCCTGTTGTCTGTAGAAGTTTGATAAGGAAGGTCATTTGGATTTTATTAAAGTGTTTTTGACTGGTTGCATTTCAGCTTTCTCTGAGTTTCTTTCTTATGATCAGAAAGTAGAACTATAAGTTTATTCTTAGAAATTATTTTACTATCAAGTGCTTTTGTGCAGTGTTATTATATTACATGGTTGGTTACATAGACTGAGGAGGTCGTGAAATCTATGTATTTCTGGTTGTCTGTGATGCCCCTGTACAGGCTAGATTAGTCAGAACCTCAGATATCTGAAACCAAACGGACACATCCAACGAGAATATGTAATCACTTCTGGCAGTAACGGCAGAAACAAGCTATGAGAAAGTGTCCTTATTTTTATTTTATTTTATTTTATTTTATTTTATTTTAGGCACATTGAATTTTATGACAGAGTTTGTGTGTGTGTGTTGTGTGTGTGTGTGTAATATTTCTGCTGTGATTGCGGTTACTTGCCATCTAGTGGGCTTATGTTTAATTTCTGCTTCCCAAATGCTGGGATTAAAGGCATGTGCCACCACTGCTCGAACTAAATTTATTTGTTTGAAAATACCTTCCTTCCTTTCTTTCTCTCTCTCTCTCTCTTTCTTTCTTTCTGTCTGTCTGTCTGTCTGTCTGTCTGTCTTTCTGTCTTTCTATTATTTTTTTCGGTTTTTTTTTGAGATATGGTTTTTCTAGCCCTAGCTGACTTGTAAGCCAGGGTGACCTTGAACGCAGAAATCTGCCTGAGGTTAAAGGTGTGTTTCACAATTGCCCCAGCTCTACTCTAATTCTCTTTTTTAAAAAAATGTGTGTATACATGTATGTATATATGTATATATAGAAGTAATATTAATCCATTAATATCTCTTTTTCCTAAAATTCATGTCTTTCTTTTTCTCTGTCTGTCTGTCTTTCTATTATTTTTTCCTTTTTTGTGAGATATGGTTTCTCTAGCCCTAGCTGACTTATAAGTCAGGGTGACCTTGAACACAGAAATCTGCCTGAGGTTAAAGGTGTGTTCCACAATTGCCCCAGCTCTACTCTAATTCTCTTTAAAAAAATGTGTTTGTGTATGTATGTATGTATGTATATATGAATATATAGAAGTAATATTAATCCATTAATATCTCTTTTTCCTAAAGTTCATGTCTGTCTTTCTTTCCTTCTTTCTTTCTTTCTTTCTTTCTTTCTTTTTTCTTTCTTAAATTTAATCTTTTCATACATTAGCTTCTTAGTGAAAGCAGCCCTGGCTGTCTTGAAGACACTTTGTAGGCCTCAATCCTGTAAGAGCCTTCCTCTGCTTTTCAAATGCTGGCATGAATGTTGTACCTCACTATGGCTGGCTGAGATTCTCACCTTTTCTTTTCTTTTTCCCCCCTTTCTTATTATGAATTGAAAGAACCTAGTGGGGAAACCCCCACTAAATTCCCGTTCGGCGCTCACCCAAGAATCACGAACAGACGACCATCTTGATGTAAAAGCATGAGGTAGTTTAATGACGGAGCTCCGGGCATACACGTAGCTCCTGCAGGAAACAGAGGTGTCAACCATATGGTGGAGCCATAATGGTGGAGCTCCGGGTCGAACTGTATCTCACGAAAGAGACAGTGGATTCGACCACGAGGCTTGGAAGCTAGGGGTTTTTATAGAAAAGGGGTGGGGCTGGGGGAAGTATTGGCGCAGTTTCACATGATTGGTCCATTTAAACATCAACAGACTGTCAGAAGTGCGGAAGATAGGGAGGCACTAGACCAGTCAGGACATGTAACGACCTGCCCGGACAAGTCCTGGCCTGTTCTGCTATGTTCTCAGCCCCAGGTTTCAAAGCTCACAAACAACTCTTTGGGCTATTTGACATAAATTACATGAATCACATGTCTCAAGTTCTATTTTCTTTCATTCCCCTCTTCTTCTACTAAGTAATTCTAATCTTAGAATTTTAGAAGTCTATATCTCTATGTGGAGAACAGAAATTAACAGAATAAGAAGGGATGGTAAACAGAACTAGGCAGGGACCCATCTAGTGAAGCTTGAGGATCTGAGTATAATGTAGGTGTCTGTGGATCAGATCTCTGGCTGCAACTGGTGAGATGTCTTTTGTGGTACCCGGCTCGTTCGCTGTAGCCAATTGTGACCAGCCTTTTTTCTGCACCACCTGTAAGCCTTTTAACTTAGCATAGAGATTAATATTACAACAACATGCAGTTTTAAACACATCATTTAAGACAGTGATGAACATGGGAGCCCCATAAAGGATCCTAAAAAGAGTAAGGCTGAATCAAAATGGAGTATTTCTAGTTCTAAATTGGTCATGGGGAAGGAGCACCAAGTCTGCACCAGTCTCTATGGTTAATTTTGTCAAGGTCTCTTTTAGAATTTTATTTATCTTTTCTACCAGTCCTGAGCTTTGGAGCCTGTATGTACAATGTAACTTTTAACCAATCTCTAACATCTTGGCCAGTCCCTGATTTATCTGGGCAACAAAGCAGGTTCATTACCTTGAAGATTTCTTTTAGGATCTTCTTGGCTATCACATTGGTCGTCTCAGTCCTGGTAGGAAAAGCTTTTATCCATCTTGAAACGGTGTCTATAAACACTAATAAGTACTTGTTGCCATATCTAGCTGGCTTAATTTCTGTAAATTCTACCTCGTCATAGCACAGGCCTTTCAGCTTTTGACTATTTTTTCTGCCAAGTCAGAGAGTCCTGTAACATAGTAGTCAAAGGACCTAACCACACCTTTTAATTTCTTGGCCCCCAGGTGGGTCAAGCAATGTCCATAACTTGATAGTGCTCAGGGGTGTATCTAAAACTGGTCTCTTTGACATCATAATAATCTTTAGGCTCCTTGACTGCCAGGATCATTGCTCTTTGGGCCACATGTTTGGCAGTTATATTTGCCATCTGATTTCCTTTAGCCACAGCATCTTAGGTCCTTCTCTGCAGATGTCAACAGCCCTCTTTGTATCAAAGTCACAAGTTCAGCTTTTTGGGCCGACGTCCCTTTAGGGAGGCTGCTGGCCTAGATTACTTGCTTTCTGTCCACCACCGTACTGCTGTCCCCACCTTCTGCTTACCTTCAACCGAGAGGCTATTGCCATCAGTGTACCAGGTCGAACTCTCAGACCAAGACTGATCTGATCCTTCAGATAATTTTAAGTACCAGTTTCTTCTGCCAGAATGTCAGCACAGTGATGAGTAGGTGAAGTCTAGGCATTAGGGTAGTGAGATAGGGGACAGCAGGTGGAGTGAAGGTCACTCGTGTAGTCAACAAAAAGCTCTGATGTGTCACAGGAGCATTGGTAGTCATCCATTAGTCAGTGGGCTTTCAGGAATGCTTTCAAGAGTGTGGGATGCCGCTACAGTTGTTTGCTCTCCCAGAGTGAGCTTATTAGCATCCTTGACAAGCAGAGCTATGGCAGCAATAGCTTACAGGCAAGAAAACCACCCGCTGGCAACAGGATCTAACTTCTTGGATAGGTAAGCCACTACTGGCCTTTTTCAAAGTCCCAAAGTCTGAGTAAGGATTTCTCTGGTGACCCGTGATCTCTCTTCTACATAAAGAGTGAAAGGCTTGGTTAGATCAGGCAAAGGCTGGCCATCAGTAGGGCCTTTTTCATTTCTCTAAAGGCTTTCTGGTGATCTGGGGTCCAAACAATTCCCCCTCCTTGGTTAGGGGATACAATGGGCAGCTAAGGTTGCCAACCCAGGTATCTAGAGCCTGCAGAAACCAGTGGTGCCCAAGAATTTTTTACTTGCCTTGGTGTAGTTGGGGTGGGGATCTGAGTTACAGTCTTTTTTCTGGCTTTCTTTTGCCACTACTTCCTGTCTTGAAGGGTGTATCCCAAATAACTTCAATCTGACACAGCTGAGCCTTTTTAGTTGATGCTCGGTCTTCTGTTGTCCAGATTTCCTGTCTAGACCGTGTCTTTTTTTTTCTTTCCTATCACTGCGGCCAAGATTCTAGTCAAATTTCTCTCTTGTCTATGATCCCTCTTGTCTTCTCTTTCTTTTGCCTCTTGCCCCCCCCTCACTCTCTCTCTCTCTCTCTCTCTCTCTCTCTTCTCGTAATACACCTTCTCTGCCTCTTACTTACTGGGTCTACTCTAAATATTTCTCATTCGGGGTATCTCTCTCATCTCGGACCTCTCTAATCTCTTTTATCTCTATTTTCACTAGTATCTATCTCTCCTGAGTCTGCTGGAGCTTTGCTCTTCCTTACAGTCTAAGCTCACCTTTTTCTAGACCTCTATGCACATTTGTCAGAGCCTGGTGCTTAGACTCGTAGGTGCTCCTTACCTGGGAAAGAAGTTTTAAGTGGGCAGATGTCTCCCTCCATGGTTAGCAGCTTAGGGCGGGGTCGCCCTAGAAGAGAAAACACGTGGGGCAGGGAAGGGAAGGCAGCTCTCACAGCTGGCTGCACCAGGCCAACTCAGGGACTGGGGGGGGGGGGGAGGTGGTGGACTCTAGTCTGCCCTAGGAAGCCAGGAGGGGCCAGCACAGGCCCTGTGGGCCTCCCCCCTCTTTCTTTTCTTGCCCGTCCCACAGTCTGTCTGTCTGTCTGTCTGTCTTTCTGTTTTTCTTTTTTTTTTTTTTTGGTTTTTGTTTTTTTCTGAGATATGGTTTCTCTAGCCCTAGCTGACTTGTAAGCCAGGGTGACCTTGAACGCAGAAATCTGCCTGAGGTTAAAGGTGTGTTCCACAATTGCCCCAGCTCTACTCTAATTCTCTTTTAAAAAATGTGTGTGTGTGTATGTATGTATATATGTATATATAGATGTAATATTAATCCATTAATATCTCTTTTTCCTAAAATTCATGTCTGTCTGTCTGTCTTTCTCTCTCTCTCTCTCTCTCTCTCTCTCTCTCTCTCTCTCTCTCTCTCTCTCTCTCTTTCTTTCTTTCTTTCTTACTTTCTTCTCTTTTCATACATAGTTTCTTAGTGTAAGCATCCCTGACTGTCTTGAAGACACTTTGTAGGCCTCAATCCTGTAAGAGCCTTCCTCTGCTTTTCAAATGCTGGCATGAATGTTGTACCTCACTATGACCGGCTGAGATTTTCACCTTTTCTTTTCTTTTTTCCCCCCCTTTCTTTTTATGATTCTAGCTTTGGCCAGGCAGTGGTGGTGGTGGTGGTGGTGGTGGTGGCAGAGGGAGGTGGATCACTGTAACTTTGCAGCTAGCTTAGTCTTCAGTCTGAGTTACTCGAAAGGAGTTCCAAGAAGACTGGTTATATTTTTCATTTATTATGCATTTTAATTAAGATTTAATTACACCAAAAGAATTTAGACCGACCAATTCAGAGTCTGCCATTTAAAGGCATAAGGAAAAAGTAGGAGAAAAACGTGAGGCTGTCTGTGGATGGTCGAGGTTGCTTTAGGGAGCCTCCTCACCATTTTGCACTTGCAAACCGGGCCACTAGAACCCGGTGAAGGGAGAAACCAAAGCGACCTGAAACAATAGGTCACATGAAGGCCAGCCACCTCCATCTTGTTGTGCGGGAGTTCAGTAAGCAGACAAGATGGCTGCCATGCACATGTTGTCTTTCATCTTGGTGAGGTCAAAGTGCAACCGAGTGACAGAACAAGGAAGCAGACATGCAGACAACAGATATGCAGGCGAACCACCTCCCTTCTGTGTTTGGATAAAAGACACACAACAATTTTCATTATTTACAGTAAGCCTTAAAAAGCACTCTGACAGCCTCGCATATATCTATATTCTATGTGATTAGAATTTCCTTTTTTTGTTGTTTTTTTCATTTATTCTCAGGGGCTGCATGGTGGTTTCTCCTAGGTTCTGTTGCCCTCTCCTGGCATGCAGGTACATACGCAGCAGATAAAGCACAAACACACACTTACATTGAAAATTAATTGTAATAAGAAAGAAAGAAAGAAAGAAAGAAAGAAAGAAAGAAAGAAAGAAAGAAAGAAAGAAAGAAGAAGGAAGGAAGGAAGGAAGGAAGGAAGGAAGAAACCAAGATCCTAGCTTCTGCCAAAGCAGGCAGGCAGGCAGGCAGGCAGGCAGGCAGGCAGGCAGGCAGGCAGAGAGGACCTCTCTGAGTTTGAGGCTACCAAAGCCTACAAAGCAAGTTCCAGGCAGGAATGCCAGGGCTACACCGAGAGAAACCCTATCTAGGGGCAAAAGAAAACAAAAGCAGAAAAGGTTCTGGCTTTTATTTTCAGACATATGATTCTTCTAGTACTATTGACTATCGAACTTTGATCATGAAGGCACATTGGATTTTATGACAGAGTTTGTGTGTGTGTGTGTGTGTGTGTGTGTGTGTGTGTGTGTGTGTGTGTGTGTGTGTGTGTTAATATTTCTACTGTGATTGCAGTTACTTGCAATCTAGTGGGCTTATGTTTGATTTCTTTAATCTTTTTTCTAATTCTTTTTCATTTCTATTTTATTTTATTTTATTTAGTTTTGTTTTTTTGTTGTTGTTTTTTTTGTTGTTTGTTTGTTTTTGAGACAGGGTTTCTCCATATAGCCCTGGCTGTCCTGGAACTCACTCTGTAGACCAGGCTGTCCTTGAACCATTAATCTGTCTGTTTCTGTTTTCCAAATGCTGGGATTAAAGGCATGTGCCACCACTGCCTGGTCTAATTTTATTTGTTTGAAAATACCTTTCTTTCTTTCTTTCTTTCTTTCTTTCTTTCTTTCTTTCTTTCTTTCTTTCTTTCTTTCTTTCTGTCTGTCTGTCTGTCTTTTGTCTTTCTGTCTTTCTATTTTTTTTTTTCGTTTTTTCTGAGATATGGTTTCTCTAGCCCTAGCTGACTTGTAAGTCAGGGTGACCTTGAACGCAGAAATTTGCCTGAGGTTAAAGGTGTGTTCCACAATTGCCCCAGCTCTACTCTAATTCTCTTTAAAAAAATGTGTGTGTATGTATGTATGTATATATGTATATATAGAAGTAATGTTAATCCATTAATATCTCTTTTTCCTAAAATTCATGTTTCTCTCTCTCTCTCTCTCTCTCTCTCTCTCTCTTCTTTCTTTCTTTCTTTCTTTCTTTCTTTCTTTCTTTCTTTCTTTCTTTCTTTCTTAAATTTATTCTTTTCATACATAGTTTCTTAGTGTAAGCAGCCCTGGCTATCTTGAAGACACTTTGTGCACACGCGGATGAGGGGAAGTCATGCCTAAAATAAATATTTTTCTTGCCAAATTGAAAGCAAATCACTATGAAGAGTTGATTTATTCGAAAAAATAAATACAAACGGGCATTTTAACCATTCCACCATTGTTTTAATTTAACTCTGAATTTAGTCTTGGAAAAGGGGGCGGGTGTGGGTGAATGAGGGCAAGCAAGCAGATGGGCAGGCGGGCGGGCGAGTGGCCAGCGGGCGTTGGCAGCGAGCACCAGAAAACAACAAACCCCAAGCAGTAGAGTGTTTTAAAAATGAGACCTAAATGTGGTGGAACTGAGGTCGCCGCCACCCTCCTCTTCCACCGTGCTTAGATGCTCCCTTTCCCTTACTGTGCTCCCTTCCCCTAACTGTGCCTGTTCCCTCGCCCCGCTGACCGATTCGCCAGCCACATACTTAGACTTAGAGAATGATTTCGACTGTTTTCACCGCTCCCTGTCATACTTTCATTTTTGGGTGCCCGAGTCTAGCCCGCATTCGCTATGTTCGGGCGGGACGATGGGGACCGTTTGTGCCACTCGGAAGAAGTGGTGGGTGGGTATGCTGCTCCGTCGTGCGTGCGTGAGTGTCCCACCCTGAACTCGGGGGGTGGGGGTGGGGGGCTCGAGAGAGAGGGAATGAGTGAGTGAATGTGGTGGAGCCTGAGCGATCTGTATTGGTTTGTTTGGTTGATCGAGACCGTTGTCGTGCGACACCTAGTGGTGACAAGTCTCCGCAATGCTCCAGACCTCTCAGGTTTGGTGACACAAGAGAGGGAAGTGCCTGTGGTGAGGCGGCCAGGGTGACAGGAGGCCTGGCAAGCAGGCGGGGCCTTCTCAGAGATGGTGTGGTACAAGAGTGGAACACTGTAATACAACAGTGGAACACTGTGACACCACAGTTAGCACAGTGGCACAAAAGTAGAGCATTATGACACCACAGTGGAGCACTGTGACACAACAGTGCAGAACTGTGACAGCACAGTGGAGCATTTTGACATCAGAGTGGAGCACAGTGACAGCAGAGTTGAGAATTGTGATATCGCAGTGAGTACTGTGACACAACAGTGGAGCAGTGTGACACCTAGTGGATTTCGGTGACACAACAGTTAGAGCACTGTGGCATCACAGTGCCAAATGCTGACAGCAAAGTGCAGCACTGTGACAGCACAGGGAACACCCTGACAGGACAGTGGAGCACTGTGAAATCACAGTGAGCACTGTTTTAAAACAGTGGAGCACTGTGACACAACAGTCCAGTATGGTGACACCACAGTGCAGCACTGTGACAGCACAGTGGAGCACTGTGATATCACAATGAAGCAGTGTGACACTACTGTGGAGCATGGAACACTATAGTGGAGAACTGTGACACCAAATTCGAGCAGTGTGACACCATGTTTGAGCACTGTGAGGTCACAGTGGAACACTGGGACACCAGGGTGGAGCTCAGTGATGCAGAGTGGAGCACAGTGGAGCACTCTGACAGCACAGTGGAGCACTGTGACACCACAGTGCAGCACTGAGACACCAAGTGCAGCACTGTAAGAGGACATTGGAGCACTATGATACCACAGTGGAGCATGAGACACCACAGTGGAGCACTGTGACAACATATTAGAGCATGTGACACCACAGTAGAGCACTGTGTCAACCCATTAGAGCACATGACACCACAGTTGAGCACTGTGACACCAAAGTGTATCACTGTGACACAACAGTGGAGCACTGTGACAGCAAAGCAGAGGACTTCGACATCACAGTGGAGCATTGTGACACCACAGTGGAGCAATGTGACACCACAATGAAGCACTGTGACAGACCAGTGGAGCACTGTGACACCACAGTGATGTAGCATATGACACCTCTGTTGAGGACTGTGAAAGCAGTGTACCACTATGACACCACAATGGGGCACTCTGACACCACAGTGGAACACTGTGACACCACAGTGGAGCACTCTAACACCAAAGTGGAACACTGTGACACCACAGCGGAGCACTGTGAAACCAGAGTAGAGCAATGTGAAACCACGACGGATCACTTGGACAACACATTAGAGTATGAGATACCAGAGTGGAGCACTGGGACAGCAAAGCAGAGCACTGCGACACGACAGCAGAGCACTGTGATGCCACAGTGCAGCACTGTGACGTCACAGTGGAGCACTATGATGCCACAGTGGAACCCTGTGAAACAACAGTGCAACACTGTGACATCACAGTGCAAGACTGTGACACAACAGTGCAGCACTGTGACAGCACAGTGCAGCACTGTGACACCACAGTGCAACACAGTGACACCACAGTGAGCACTGTGATACAAGAGTGGAGCACTATGACACCACAGTTAGCACTGTGACACAAAAGTAGAGCATTTGGACACCAGAGTGGAGCACTGTGACACCACTGTGGAGCATGTGACACCACAGTGAGCACAGTGTCAAAACAGTGGAGCACAGTGACACCACAGTGGAGTAATGTGACACCACAGTGCAGCACAGTGACAGCACGGTGGAGCCTTACAACAGCACAGTGGAGCATTGTGACACCACAGTGGAGCACTGTCACAAATCAAGGGAGCACTGTTAAATCACATTGGAGAATTTTAAAACACCAAAGGGGCACTGTGACACCACAGCGCAGAAGTGTGACAGCACAGTGGAACACTGTGACATCACAGTGGAGCACTGTGACACAACAATGGAGCACAGTGACACCACAGTGAGCACTGTGATACAACAGTGGAGCACTGTGACACCACAGTTAGCTCTGTGGCACAAAAGTAGAGCACTGTGACACCAGAGTGGAGCACTGTGACACCATTGTGGAGCTTGTGACACCACAGTGGAGCACTATGACAGGACAGTTGAGAATTTTAATATCGCAGTGAGCACTTTGACACAACAGTGAAGCAGTGTGACACCATAGTGGATCACTGTGACACCACAGTGGAGAACTGTGACACCAAAGTCGAGCAGTGTGACACCATGGTTGAGCACAGTGATGACACAGTGGAATATTGTGTCACCAGGGTGGAGCTCAGTGACACAGAGTAGAGTACTGTAACAGCACAGTGGAGCACTGTGACACCACAGTGGAACACCGTGACACAAGTGCAGCACTGTGACAGCACAGTGGAGCACTTTGACACAACAGGGGAATACTGTGACACCAGAGTTGTGCACTGTGACAGCACAGTGCAGCACTGTGTCACCACGGTGAACACTATGACACAACAGTGGAGCACTGTGACACCACAGTGGAGCACTGTGACACCACAGTGCAGCACACTGACAGAACAGTGGAGCACTCTATCAACACAGTGGTGCACTGTGACAACACAGTGGAGCACTGTTACACCACAGTAGAGCATAGTGACACCACAAGAGCACAGTGAAAGCACAGTGGAGCTTGTGACCTCACAGTGGTGCACTGCAATAGCATAGAGGAGCATTGTGACAGCACAGTGGAGCTTGTGACGTCAAGTGAAGCACTGTGACAACACATTGGAGCACTGTGACACCAGACAGAACACTGTGACACAAGTGCAGCACTGCGACAGCACTGTGGAGCACTGTGACACAACAGTGGAACACTGTGACACCAGAGTTGTGCACTGTGACAGCACAGTGGAGCACTGTGACACCACAGTGAACACTGTGACACAACAGTGGAGCACTGTGACACCACAGTAGAGCACTCTGACACCACAGTGACAGAACATTGGAGCACACTATCAACACAGTGGAGCACTGTGACAACACAGTGGAGCACTGTTACAACACAGTAGAGCATAGTGACACTACAAGTGCACATTGAAAGCACAGTGGAGCTTGTAACCTCACAGTGGTGCACTGTGACAGCATAGAGGTGCATTGTGACAGCACAGTGGAGCTTGTGACATCAAGTGAAGCACTGTGACTACACATTGGAGAACTGTGACAGCACAGTGGAGCACTGTGACACCAGGTGGAACACTGTGACACAAGTGCAGCACTGTGACAGCACAGTGGAGCACTGTGACACAACAGTGGAACACTGTGACACCCCAGTGCAGCACAGTGACAGAACAGTGGAGCACTCTATCAACACAGTGGAGCACTGTGACAACACAGTGCAGCACTGAGACACCAAGTGCAGCAGTGTGACAGCAGAGTGGAGCACAGTGATACCACAGTGGATCACTGTGTCAACACATTATAGCATGGTTAAGCACTGTGACGCCACAGCAGAACACTGTGACACCACAGTGGAGCACTCTGACACCACAGTGGAACACTGTGACACCACAGTGGAGCCTTGTGAAACCAGACTGGAGCAATGTGACACCATGGTGGAGCACTTTGACAACACATTAGAGCACGAGATTCCAGAGTGTAGCACTGTGACAGCACAGCAGAGCAATGTGACACCACAGTGAAGCTCTCTGACACCACAGTGGAACACTGTGCCACCACAGTGGAACACTGTGAAACCAGAGTGGAGCAATGTGACACCATGGTGGAGCACTCTGACAACACATTAGAGCATGAGATACCAGAGTGGAGCACTGTGACAGCAAAGCAGTGCACTGTGACACCACAGTGAAGCACTGTGACATCCCAGTGGAGTGCTGTGACAGTAAAGCACAGCACTGTGAAATCACAGTGCAGCACTGTGGCACCACAGTGGAGGACTGTGACAGAACAGTGTACCACTGGGACACCACCGTGGAGCACAGTGACACCAGAGTGGAATACTCTGACACCACAGTGGAGCCCTGTGACACCACAGTGGAGCACTGTGACAACACATTAGAGCATCTGACACCAGATTGGACCCCTGTGACAGCAAAGCAGAGCACTGTGACACCACAGTAGAGAACAGTGACAGCACAGTTGAGAATTTTGATATCACAGTGAATAATGTGACAAAAGAGTGTACAGTGTGACACCATAGTGGATCACTGTGACACCACATTTAGAGGACTGTGGCACCACAGTGGCAAATGCTGACAGCGCAGTGCAGCACTGTGATACCACAATTGAGCAGTGTGACACGACACTGGAGCATGGGACACCACAGTGGAGAACTGTGACACCAAATTCGAGCAGTGTGACACTATGGTTGAGCACTGTGACGCTACAGTGGAACTCTGTGACACCAGGGTGGAGCTCAGTGACTCAGAGTGGAGCACTGTAACAGCACAGTGGAGCACTGTGACACAACAGTGGAGCACTGTGACACAGCAGTGGAGCATTGTGACACCAGAGTTGTGCACTCTGACAGCACAGTGGAGCACTGTGAAACCACAGTGAACACCGTGACACAACAGTGGAGCACTTTGACACCACAGTAGAGCACTGTGACACCACAGTGGAGCACTGTGACAACACAGTTGAGTACTTTGACAGCACAGTGGAGCACTGTGAACCACATTCGAGCACTGTGACACCACAGTGGGGCAGTTTGACAGTAAAGTGGAGCACTGTGACACCGGAGTGGAGCACTGTGACACCACATAGGAGCATTTGTACAACAAAGTGGAACACAGTAACACCACAGTGGAGCACTGTGACACCACAAAGAGCACTGTGACACCACAGTGGAGAACTGTGATATACCAGTGCAGAAATGTGACAGCTTAGTGGAGCACTGTGACATCAAAGTGGAGTACCTTGACACAACAGTGGAGCAGTGACACCACAGTTTAGTTCTTTCACCACAGTGCAGCACTGTGACACCACAGTACAGCACTGTTACACCATCGTGGAGAACTGTGCCAGTACAGTGGAGCACAGTGAAACAAAAGTTGACCACTGTGACACCACAGTAGAGCACTGTGACACCAAAGTGGAGTTCTGTTTCATCACAGTGCAGCACTCTGAAACCAAAGTGTAGCACTGTGAAACCATCGTGGCACACTCTAACAGTACAGTGGAGCACTGTGAAATCACAGTGGAGCACTCTGACACCACAGTGGAGCACTGAGACACCACAGTGAGCACTGTGACACAACAGTGGAGCACTGTGACACCACACTGGAAAATATGACACCACAGTGGAGCTGTGAATGCACATTGGAGCACTGTGACAGTACACTGTAGCACTTTGGCATCACAGTGCAGCACTGTGACAGCATAAATGAGCCCTCTGACAGCACAGTGGACTACTGTGACACCACAGTGTATCATATGATACCACATTGGAGCACTGTGACAGCACAGTAAAGCACTGTGACAACCCAGTGGAGCACTATGACACAACAGGAGCAGTATGACAGCACAGTGGAGCACTGTGACAGCACAGTGGAGTTCTGTGTCACCACAGTGCAGCACTTGAAACATCAGTGACAGTCCATTTGAGCACTGTGACACCAGAGTGGAGCACTGTGACAGCACAGTGCACTGTGAGACCTCAGGAGCACTGTGATACCACCGTGGAGCACTGTGAACCAAAGTGGAGCACCATGACACCAGTGTGGAGCACTGTGACAGTACAGTGGAGCACTATGACATCACAGTAGAGCAGTGTGACACCACAGGGAGAACTGTTACACCACAGTGGTGCACTGTGGCACCACAGTGTAGCACTGTGACATCACAGTGGAGCACTGTGACAGCAGAAAGGATGACTATGATACCACAGTGGAGTACTGCAACACCAAATTGGAGCACTGTGACAACAAACTGGAGCACGGTGACACCAGAGTGGAATACTGTGAAAGCACAATGGCACACTGTGACATCACTGTGGAGCACTGTGGCAGCAGAGTGGAGCATTGTGACACCACATTCGAGCACTGTGACAGTACAGTGGAGCACTGTTACACCAAAGTGGAGGAGTGTGAAACCACAGTGTATCACTTTGACACCAGAGTGGAAAACTATGACACCACAGAGGAGCATTGTGAAAACAACAACGTGGAACACAGTGTCACCACAGTGATCACTGTGTCACAACAGTGGAGCACACTGACAC
>CAKLHJ020000109.1:0-48741 GCA_921997135.2 Mus spretus | reverse complement strand
CCTACTACGAGGTGTTCTTCCATTTTTCTTCTTTGTCAGTTTTGTTGCCATATTCCAGGTACTACAGTGTACATTTTCTCATTTTTCACGTTTTTTTCAGTGTTTCTATCTTATTCCATGTCATATAGTGTTTGTGTCTCATTTTCCATGTTTTTCAAGTTTTTTACCAAAATCCAGAGATCCTACATTGTGTATTTTCATATTTCATGTTTTCACCATTTCTTTGCCATATTCCAGATCCTACAGTGTTTGTTCTTCATTTTGCACGTTTTTCAGTGTTTCTTGCCATATTCCAGCTCCTACAGTGTGTGTGTCACATTATCCACGTTTTTCAGTTTTCTCACCACAATCCAGATCCTACATGTGTGTGTGTTTCTCATTTTGCATGTTTTCAGTGTTTCTCGCCATATTCAAGGTCCTACCATGTCAGTTTCTGATTTTCCTTTTTGGTCCGTTATTTTGCCATATTCCAGATCCTACAATGTTCAATTTTCATTGTTCATGTTTTTCAGTGTTTCTCACCACATTCCAGGTCATACAGTGTTTGTGTCATATTCAATGTTTTTACAGTTTTATCGCCCACAATCCAGGTCCTACATGTGTATTTCTCATTTTGCAATTTTTCAGTGTTTCTCGCCATATTTCATGTCCTGCCAAGTGAGTTTCTCTTCCTCGTTTCTTAGTTTTCTCGCCATTTTCCAGGTCATACAGTGTTTGTGTCTCATTTTCTATGTTTTTCAGGTTTTTTTTGCCAAAATCCATGTCCAACATTGTGTTTTTCTCATATTTCGCATTTTTTCACTGTTTCTCGCCATATTCCAGGTCCTACAGTGAGTGTTTCATTGCACGTTTTCAGTGTTTCTCGCCATATTTCATGTCCTACCATGTGTTTTTCTCTTTTCCTGTTTCTCAATTTTCTCGCCATATTCCAGGTCATACAGTGTTTGTGTCTCATTTTCCACGTTTTTTATTTTTTCGAAAATCCATGTCCTACAGTGTGCATATTTCACGTTTTTTCCACTGTTTCTGCTATATTCCAGGTCCTACAGTTTATGCTTCTTTTTGCCGGTTTTTCAGTGTTTCTCCATATTTCATGTCTTACCGTGTGTGTTTATCATTTTCCTCAGTTTTCAGAAATCTGCCATATTCCAGGTTCTAAGTGTATGTGTCACATTTTCCACATTTTTCAGTTTTCTCACCACAATCAGTTACTACTGTGTGTGTTTCTCATTTTGCACGTTTTTCAGTGTTTTTCGCCACATTCAGATTCTACATGTGAGGTACTGATTTTCATTCTTGGTCAGTTTTCTTGCCATATTCTAGGTCCTGCAGTGCATTTCATTTCTTTTTTTTTCACGTTATTCAGTGTTACTTGCCACATTCCAGGATATACAGCGTTTGTGTCTTATTTTCCACGTTTTTCAATTTTCTCACCATTTTCCATGTCCTACAGTTTTATTTTTCTTTTTTCACTGTTTCTTGCTTTTTCCAGGTCCTACAGTGTGTGTTTCTTATTTTGAACGTTTTCCATGTTTATCGACATATTCCAGGTCCTACCATGTTTTTCTCATTTTCTCATTTGTCTGTTTTCTCGACATATTCATTTCATGTAGTGTGTGTTTCTCATTTTCCTCGTTTGTCAGTTTTCTGACATATTCAAGGTCCTATTGTGTGTGTTTCTCATTTCTCACGTTTTTGAGTGTTTCTTGCCATATTCCAGGTCAACAGTGTTTGTGTCTCATTTTCTACGTTTTTTAGTTTTTCGCCAATATCCAGGTCCTACAGTGTACATTTCTCATATTTCACATTTTTCACTGTTTTTCGCTATATTCCAGGTCTACAGTTTGGTTCCTTTTGCCTGTTTTCAGTGTTTCTGCCATATTTCATGTCCTGCCATATGAGTTTCTCAATTTCCTCATTTTTCAGAATCTTGCCATATTCCAGGTCATACAGTGTTTGTGTCTCATTTTCCACGTTTTTCAGTTTTCTCGCAACAATCCAAGTCCTACAGTGTGTATTTCTCGTATTTCACGTTTTTCACCGTTTCTGCCATTATCCACGTCCTTCAGTGTGTGTTTCTCATTTTGCAAGTTTTTCACTGTTTCTTGCCATTTCTAGGTCCGACAATGATTTTTCATTTTCCTCGTTTGTCAGTTTTGTCGACATATTCAAGGTCCTACAGTGTTTGTTTCTCATTTTCCACGTTTTTCAGTTTTGTCGCCATATTACAGGTCCTAATGTGTATATTTCTCTTTTTACACGTTTTTCAGTGTTTCTCGCCATATTTCAGGTCATACAGTGTTAGTGTCTTTTTCCACGTTTTTCGTTTTTTTGTTTTTTTTTTGTTTTTGTTTTTGTTTTTTTTTTTTTTTTTTTGCCAAAATCCTGGTCCTATAGTGAGTATTTCTCATAATTCAAGTTTTTCACTGTTTCGCTCCATATTCCAGGTCCTACAGTGTGTTTCTCATTTTGAACGTTTTTCATTTTTCTCGCCATAGTTCATGTCCTAATGTAAGTTTCTCATTTTCCTCATTTGTCAGTTTTCTCCATATTCCAGTTCCTACAGTGTGCATTTCTAATTTTCCAGGTTTTTCAGTGTTTCTCTCCATTTTCCAGGTCCTACATTGTGTTTCTCATTTTGCATTTTTCCATTTCTCACCATATTCATGTCTATTATGATTTTCTCATTTTCTCGATTGTCAATTTTCTCGACATATTCAAGGTCCTATAGTGTGTGTTTCTCATTTTCAAGTTTTTTAGTGTTACTCGCCATATTACAGTCATACAGCGTGTGTGTCTTTTTCAACGTTTTTCAGTTTTGTTGCAATATTCCTGGTCCTACAATGTGTTTTTCTCATTTTTAATGCTTTTTCAGTCTTTCTCGACTTATTTCACGTCCTAACATGTGTGTTTCTCATTTTCAATAATTTTCATCTTTCTCTTAATACTCCAGGTCCTACAGTGTGCATTTCTCCTTATCACGTTTTTTTCAGTGTTTTTTGGCCTTATTTCAGGTCCTAAAGTGTTTGTTATCATTTTCCATGATTTTCACTTTTCTTGCCACACTGCATGTCCTACAACGTGCATTTCTCATTTTCTACGTTTATGAGTGTTTCTGCGTATTCCAGGTCAAACAGTGTTTGTGTCTCATTTTCACGTTTTTAAGTTTTCTTGCCATATTCCAGTTCCTACAGTGTGCATTTCTCATTTTTCACGTTATTTAGTGTCTCTCGCCACATTCAGGTTATACAGTGTTGTGTCTTATTTTCCACCTTTTTCAATTTTCTCGCCATATTCCATGTCCTACAGTTTGCATTTCTCCTTTTCAGTTTTTTCACAGTTTCTCGTCATTTTCCAGGTCCTACAGTGTGTGTTTCATTTTGCAGGTTTTTCAGTGTTTCTCGCCAGTTCATGTCCTACCATGTGAGTTTTTCATTTTCCTCGTTTGTCAGTTTTTTCGCCATGTTCCAGGTCCTACAGTGTATGTGTTTACATTTTATATGTTTTCAGTTTTTCACGCCTCAATCCAGATCCTACAGTTGTGTTTCTCATTTTGCGTTTTTCAGTGTTTCTCGCCAAATTCCAGGTCCTACCATGTTTTCTGATTTTCCTTTTTCGTCAGTTTTCTTGCCATATTCCAAGTCCTACAGTGTGCATTTCTCGTTTTTCAAGTTTTTCAGTGTTTCTTGCCATATTCCAGTCATACAGTGTTTGTCTCATTTTCACATTTTTCAGTTTTCTGCCACAATCTTGGTCCTACAGTGTGCATTTCTAATTTTTCACGTTTTTCTGTTTCTGCATTTTCCAGTCTACAGCGTGTGTTTCTCTTTTTGAACGATGTTCCATGTTTCTCACCATTTCAGGTCCTACCATGATTTTCTCATTTTCCTAGTTTGTCAGTTTCTCGACACATTCAAGTCCTACAGTGTGTGTTTCTCATTTTCCACGTTTTTCAGTTTCTCACACAGATTACAGGTCCTAATGTGTATATGTGTCATTTTTCACGTTTTTCAGTTTTTTTCGCCAAAATCAGGTCCTATAGTGTGTATTTCTCATAATTCAAGTTTTTCACTGTTTCTCTCCATATTCCAGGTCCTACAGTGGGTTCCTCATTTTGCTGGTTTTTTAGTGTTTCTCGCCATAGTTCATGTCCTACTATGTAAGTTTCTCATTTTCCTTGTTTGTCAGTTTTCTCCCATTATTCCAGCTCCTACAGTGTGTATTTTAATTTTCCACATTTCTCAGTGTTTCTCTCCATTTTCCAGGTCCTACAATGTGTGTTTCTCATTTTGCACGTTTTTCCATGTTTCTCGCCATATTCCATGTCCTACCGTGATTTTCTCATTTTCCTAGATTGTCAATTTTCTCGACTTATTCAAGGTCCTATAGTGTGTGTTTCTCATTTTCCTCGTTTTTCAGTTTTCTCGCCACAATCTTGGTCCTACAGTGTGCATTTCTCATTTTTCACATTTTTCAGTGTTTCTAGCCATTTTCCAAGTCCTACATGGTGAGTTTCACATTTTGCACGTTTTTGTCCATGTTTCTCGCCATATTCCAGGTCCTACCATGATTTTCCCATTTGCCTCGTTTGTCAGTTTTCTCGAAATATTCAAGGTCCTGCACTGTGTGTTTCTCATTTTCCACGTTTTATTCACTTTTCTCACAATATTCGAGGTCCTAATGTGTATGTTTTTCATTTTTCACGTTTTTCATTGTTTCTCTTCATATTCTAGGTCATATGGTGTTTGTGTCTCATTTTCCATGTTTATAGTTTTTTCGCCAATATCCAGGTCCTATAGTGTGTATTTCTCATATTTCAGGTTTTTCAGTGTTTCTCGCCATATTCCAGGTACTACAGTGTGTGTTTCTCATTTTGCACGTTTTTCAGTGTTTCTCGCCATAGTTTATGTCCTACCATATAAGTTTCTCATTTTCCTCGTTTGTCAGTTTTCTCACCATATTCCAGTTCCTACAATGTGCATTTCTCATTTTCCACGTTTTTCAATATTTCTCTTTATTTTCCAGGTACTACGGTGTGTGTTTCTCATGTTGCACGTTTTTCCATGTTTCTTGCCATATTCCAGGTCCTATCTTGATTTTCTCTTTTTCTCGTTCGTCAGTTTTCTGACATATTCAAGGTCCCATAATGTGTGTTTCTCATTTTTCACTTTTTCAGTGTTACTCGCCATATACTAGGTCATACAGCGTTTGTGTCTCAATTTCCACGTTTTTCAGTTTTCTCACCAAAATCCAGATCCTACAGTGTGTGTGTCATATTTTCCACTTTTTTCAGTTTTCTCACCACGATCCAGGTCCTACAGTGTTTGTTTCTCATTTTGCACTTTTTTCTGTCTTTCATGCCATATTTCATGTCCTACCATGTAAGTTTCTCATTTTATACGTTTTTCAGTATTTCTCATCATATTTCATGTACTACCATGTGAGTTTCTTATTTTTCTCATTTGTCAGTTTTCTGGACATATTCTAGGTCCTACACTATGTGTGTCTCATTTTCCACGCTTTTCAGTTTTCTTGCCATAATACAGGTCCTAATGTGTACAATTCTAATTTATCACGGTCTTCATTATTTCTCGCAATATTCTAGGTAATACAAGTTTTGTGTCTCATTTTATGTGTTTTTCAGTTTTGTCGCAGTAACACAGGTCCTACAGTGTGTATTTCTCATATTTCACGTTTTCCGCTGTATCTTGCCATATTCAATGTTCTACTGTGTGTTTTTCATTTTGGAAGTGTTTCAATGTTTCTCGCCATATTTAATGTCCTACAATGTGAGTTTCTCATTTTCTTTGTTGGTCAGTTTTCTTGCCATATTCTAGTTCCTACAGTGGGCATTTCTCATTTTTCACGTTTTTCAGTGTTTCTTGCCATATTCTTAGGTAATAAATTGCTTGTGTCACATTTTCCACGTTTTTCCTTTTTCTTTCCAAAATCCATGTACTACAGTGCTTATTTCACATTTCACACTTTTTTCACCATATTTCATGTCCTACTATTTTAGTTTCTCATTTTCCTCATTTGTTAGTTTTCTCTCCATATTCCATATCCAACAAAGTGTGTTTCTTATTTTATACTTTTTTCAGTTTTCTCACCATGATCCAGGTCCTACGGTGTACATTTCTCATTTTTCACATTTTTCAGTGTTTCTCGCAATATTCAAGGTCAGACAATGTTTGTGTCTCATATTCCACGTTTATCACTGTTCTTTCCAAAGTCCAGGTCCCACAGTGTGTATTTCTCATAATTCATGTTTCTCACTGTTTCTCGCCATATTCCAAGACCTACAGTGTTTGATCTTATTTTGCAACTTTTCAGTGTTTCTCGCCATATTTCATGTCCAACCATGAAAGATTCTCATTTTCATCGTTTGTCAGTTTTCTTGTCATATTCCAGATCCTAAGTGTGTTAGTCTCATTTTCAACGTTTCTCAGTGTTTTCTGCCATATTTCAAGCCCCAAAGTGTGTATTTCTCCTTTTCCATGATTTTCAGTTTTCTAGCCGTACTCCAGGTCCTACAGTGTGTGTTTCTCATTTTCCACGTTTTTGATTGTTTTTCACCATATTCCTGGTCAAATAGTGTTTGTGTCTCATTTTTAACTTTTTTCAGTTTTTTGCGATATTCCTGGTTCTAAATTTGTTTTTCTCTTTTTTAACGTTTTTCAGTCTTTCTCTAAATATTTCACGTCCTACAGTGTGTGTGTCTCATTTTCACTGATTTTCAGTTTTCTTGTCATACTCAAGGTCCTACAGTGTCCATTTCTCATTATCACGTTTTTTTCACTGTTTTTTGGCCATATTTCAGGTCCTAAAGTGTGTGTTTATCATTTTCCATGACTTTCGGTTTTCTTGCCATACTGCATGTCCTCCAGTGTGCATTTCTCTTTTTCTCCGTTTTTGAGTGTTTCTCACCATATTCCAGGTTAAACATTGTTTGTGTCTCATTTTTCACTTTTTTCAGTTTTCTCACCATATTCCAGGTCCTACAGTATGCATTTCTCATTTTTCACGTTTTTCAGTGTTTCTCGCCACAATCCAGGTTACACAGTGTTTGTGTCTCATTTTCCACCTTTTTCAATTTTCTCGCTATATTTCATGTCCTGTAGTTTGCATTTCTACTTTTTCATGATTTTCAATGTTTCTCGCCTGGTCCTACAGTCTGTGTTTCTCTATTTTGCAAGTTTTTCCATGTTTTTCGCCGTATTCCATATATTAACATGATTTTCTCATTTTCTTCCTTCGTCTGTTTCCTCGACATATTCAAGGTCTTTTAGTGTGTGTTTCTCATTTTCCTTGTTTGTCATTTTTCTCGACATATTCAACGTTCTATAGTGTGTGTTTCTCATTTTTCACGTTTTTCAGTGTATCTTGCTTTATGTCCGGTCATACAGTGTTTGTGTCTTATATTGCATGTTTTTTAGTTTTTTAGCCAAATCCAGGGCCTAATGTGTGTATTTCGCATATTTCATGTTTTTCACTGTTTCTCACTATATTCCAGGTCCTACAGATTGTCTTTCTTTTTGGCTGTTTTTAAGTGTTACTGGCCATATTTCATGTTTCTACCATGTAAGTTTCTCATTTTCCTCGTTTTTCAGAATTCTCGCCACGTTCCAGGTCCTAAAGTGTGTGTGTCACATTTTCCACGTTTTCCAGTTTTCTCACCACAATCCAGGACCTACAGTATGTGTTTCTCATTTTGCACGTTTTTCATTGTTTCTCGCCATGTTCCAAGTCCTACCGTGTGAGTTACTGATTTTCCTTTTAGGTCAGTTTTCTCACCACATCCAGGTCCTACAGTGTGTATTTCTCTTATTTCACCTTTCACTGTTTCTTGCCATGTTCCAGCTTCAACAGTTTGTGTTTCTCATTTTGCACGTTTTTCAGTTTTCTCGCCATATCCCAGTTCCTACATTGTGCATTTCTCATTTTTTCACCTTATTCAACATTTCTTGTCACATTCCAGTTCAAACAGTGTTTGTGTCACATTTTCCACTTTTTAAAATTTTCTCACCATATTCCATGTGCTACAGTTTGCATTTCTTCTTTTTCATGTTTATTTTCACTGTTTCTTGCATTTTTCCTGGCACTACAGTGTGTGTTTCTCATTTGGTACATTTTTCTATGTTTATCGCCCTATTCCAGGTCTTACAATGATTTTCTCATTTTCCTCGTCTGTCAGTTTTCTCGACATATTCAAGGTCCTATAGTGTGTTTCTCATTTTTCAAGTTTTTGAGTGTTTCTAGCCCTATTCCAGGTCCAACCAGGTGTTTTTCGCATTTTTCTTTTTTGTGAGTTTTCTTGCCATATTGCATTTCCTACAGTGTGCTTTTCTCATTTTTCACATTTTTCAGTGTTTCTCACCGTAGTTCATGGCCCAGCCATGTAAGTTTCTCATTTTCCTCGTTTATCAATTTATTCGCTATATTCCTGGTCCTACAGTGTGCATTTCTCATTTTCCAAGGTTTTCTGTATTTTCTGCCATATTTCAGGCCCTAAAGTGTGTTTCTCATTTTCCAGGGTTTTCAGTTTTCTTGCCATACTGCATGTCCTCCAGTGTGCATTTCTCATTTTCTATGTTTTTGAGTGTTTCACGCCACATTCCAGTTCAAACAGTGTTTGTGTCTCATTTTCCACGTTTTTCAATTATCTTACAGAATTTTGCATTTCCTACAG
This sequence comes from Mus spretus, assembly GCA_921997135.2. Classification (NCBI taxonomy): domain Eukaryota; kingdom Metazoa; phylum Chordata; class Mammalia; order Rodentia; family Muridae; genus Mus; species Mus spretus. The sequence continues at coordinate 40,052 of CAKLHJ020000109.1, read as the reverse complement.
ATTGCATTTCTACTTTTTCACAATTTTTCACAGTTTCTTGCTTCTTTCCTGGTACTAAAGTGTGTTTTTCTCATTTTGCACATTTTTCCATATTTATCGCCATATTCCAGGTCCTACCATGATTTTCTCATTTTTCTCGTTTGTAAGTTTTATCAACATATTCAAGGTCCTATAGTGTGTGTTTGTCATTTTTCAAGTCTTTGAGTGTTTCTCGCCATATTCCTGGTCCTAACAGGTGTTTTTTGCATTTTTCTTCTTTGTCAGTTTTCTTGCCATATTGCAGTTCCTACAGTGTGCATTTCTCATTTTTCACGTTTTTCAGTGTTTATCGCCATAGTTCATGTCCTAATGGTAGGACATAAGTTTCTCATTTTCCTCATTTGTCAATTTCCTCGCCATATTCCTGGTCCTACAGTGTACATTTCTCATTTTCCACGTTTTTTCAGTATTTTCTGCCGTATTCAGGCCCTAAAGTGTGTGTTTCTCATTTTCCATGATTTTCAGTTTTCTTGCCTTACTGCATATCCTCCAGTGTGCATTTCTCATTTTCTACGTTTTTGAGTGTTTCTCGCCATATTCCAGTTCAAACAGTGTTTGTGTCTCATTTTCCACGTTTTTCAGTTTTCTCTCCATATTCTGGGTCCTACATTGTGTATTTCTCCTTTTTCACCTCATTCAATGTTAGTCAACACATTTCAGGTTTTACAGTGTTTGTGTCTCATTTTCCACAATTTTTCGTTTTCTTGCCATATTCCAGGTCGTACATTGTGCATTTCTCCTTTTACACCTTATTCAATGTTTCCTGCCACATTCCAGGTTTTACAGTGTTTGTGTCTCATTTTCCATGTTTTTCAATTTTCTCACCATATTCCATGTCATACAGTTTTCATTGCTCCTTTTTCAAGTTTTTCCCTGTTTCTCGCATTTTTACAGGTACTACAGTGTTTGTTTATCATGTTCAGGTTTTTCCATGCTTCTCACCATATTCCTACCATGATTTTCTCATTTTCCTGGTTTGTAAGTTTTTTCGACATATTCAAGGTCCTATAGTGTGTGTTTCTCATTTTTCACATTTTTCAGTGTTTCTAGCCATATTCCTGGTCCTACCAGGTGTTTTACGCATTTTTCTTTTTTGTCAGTTTTCTTGCCATATTGCAGTTCCTACAGTGTGCATTTCTCATTTTTCATGTTTTTCAGTATTTCTCGCCATATTCCATGTCAAACACTGTTTCTGATTCATTTCCCACGTTTTTAAGTTTTTCGCAATATTCTAGTTCCTACAGTGCGCATTTCTCATTTTTCACGTTTTTCAGTGATTCTCGCCATATTCCAGGTCATACAGTGTTTGTGTCTCATTTTCCACGTTTTTCAGTTTTCTGGCCATATTACAGGTCCTCAGTGTGCATTTTTCATTTTCCACGTTTTTCAGTTTCCTTGCCATATTCCAGGTCCTACTGTGTGCATTTCTCGTTTTTCAGTTTTTCTCGACATATTCCAGGTCCTGCCATGTGAGTTTCTAATTTTCTTCATTTGTCAGTTTTCTTGCCATATTGCAAGTCCTACAGTGTGTGTCTCATTTTCCACAATTTCCAGGTTTCCGCCATAATCAGGTCCTACAGTGTGTATTTCTCCTTTTTCACGTTTTCTCTGTTGCTAGCCATATTCCAGGTCCTACAGTGTTTGTTTCTTATTTTCCATGATTTTCAGTTTTCTTGCCATACCCCAGGCCTTACAGTGTGCATTTCTTGTTTTGCATGTTTTTCACTGTTTCTTGCCATATTCCTGGTCCTATCATGTTAGTTTCTCGTTTTCCTCGGTTGTCAGTTTTCTCGCCATACTCCAGGTCCCACAGAGTGCATTTCTCTTTTTCCACGTTTTTGAGTGTTTCTCGCTATATTCCATTGCAGTGTTTGTGTCTAATTTTCTCCGTTTTTCGTTTTCTCACAATATAAAAGGTGCTAAAGTGTCCATGTCTCATTTTGAATGTTTTTCACTGTTTTTCGCCATATTCTTGTTCCTACAGTGTGTTTTTCTCATTTTCCATGATTTTCAGTTTTCTCGCCATACTGTAGTTCCTACAGTGTGCATCTCTCGTTTTCCTCGTTTTTCAGTGTTTCTCGCCACATTCCAGGTCAATAAGTTTTTGTGTCTCATTTTCCACCTTTTTCAGTTTTCTGGCAGTATTACAGGCCCTAGAGTGTGTATTACTCACTTTACACGTTTTTCAGTGTTTCTCACCGTATTTCACGTCATACAGTGCTTGGGTCTCATTATCTACATTTTCCAGTTTTTTGGCCATAATCCAAGTCCTACAGCGTGTATTTCATATTTTTTAGGTTTTTCACTGGTTCTCACCATAGACCAGGTCCTACAGTATGTGTTTCTCATTTTGCAAATTTTTAGTGTGTCTCGCCATATTCCAGGTCCTACCATGTGAGTTTCTCATTTTCTTCGTTTTTCACTTTTATCACCATATTATGGGTCTTACAGTGTGTATATCTCATTTTCCACATTTTTAAGTTTTCTCGTCATATTTCACGTCCTATGATGTGCATTTCTCATTTTTCACGTTTTTCAGTGTTTCTCACCATATCCCAGGTCCTACATTGTTTGTTTCTCATTTTGCATGATTTTCAGTTTTCTCGCCATAACCCAGGTCCTACAGGGTACATTTCTCGTTTTGTACGTTTTTCAGTGTTTCTCGCCATATTCCAGGTCCTACCATGTGAGTTTCTCATTTTCCTTGTTTGTTAGTTTTCTCGCCATACTACAGGTCCTACAGAGTGCATTTCAATTTTTCCACGTTTTTGAGTATTCTCGCTATATTCCATTTCAAACAGTGTTTGTGTCTCATTTTCTCCGTTTTTTCAGTTTTCTTGTAATATAAAAGGTGCTAAAGTGTCCATTTCTCATTTTGAACGATTTTCACTGTTTCTCGCCATATTCCTGTTCCTACAGTGTGTTTTTCTCTCTCTCTTTTTTTTTTTTTTTTTTTTTTTGATTTTCAGTTTTCTCGCCATACTCTAGCTCCTGCAGTGTGCATCTCTCGTTTTCAATGTTTTTCAGTGTTTCTCGCCACATTCCGGGTCAAAAAATGTTTATTTCTCCTTTTCTACGTTTTTCAATTTTCTGGCGGTATTACAGGCCCTAGAGTGTGCATTACTCACTTTTCACGTTTTTCAGTGTTTCTAACCGTATTTCAGGTCATACAGTGCTTGGGTCTCATTTTCTACATTTTACTATTTTCTTGCCATATTCCATGTCCTACAGTTTGCATTTCTACTTTTTACGTTTTTCACTGTTTTTCTCCATTTTCCAGGTCCACAGTGTGTGTTTCTCTATTTCCATGTTTTTCGCCAAAATACAGGTTCTACTTTGTATATTTCTCTTATCTTGTTTTTCTCTGTTTCTCATCACAATCCAGATCCAACAGTGTGTGTTACTCATTTTGCAAGTTGTTCAGTGTTCCTCGCCATATTTCATTTCCTACCGTGTGAGTTACTCATATTCCTCGTTTTTCAGTATTTCTCACCAAATTTCATGTCCTACCATGTAAATTCTTAATTTTATTCATTTTTCAGTTTTCTCGCCTTATTTCAGGTCCTACAGTGCAATTTTCATTTTTCACGTTATTCAGTGTTTCCCACCACGTTGGAGGTTATACAGTGTTTGTGTGTCATTTTCTACCTTTTTTTACTTTCTCGCAATATTCCATGTCCTACAGTTTGCATTTCTACTTTTACATGTTTTTCACTGTTTCTCTCCATTTTCCAGGTCCTACAATGTCTGTTTCCCCATTTTGCACTTTTTTCTGAGTTTCTCACCATATTTCATGTCCTACCATGTGAGTTTTTCACTTTCCTCACTTGTCAGTTTTCTTGCCATATTCCAGGTCCTATAGTGTGCAATTTTCATTTTATAGTTTTTCAGTGTTTCTTGCTATATTCCAGGTCCTACAGTGTGCAATTTTTATTATTCTCGTTATTCAGTGTTTCTCAACACATTCCAGGTTATACAATGTTTGTGTCTCATTTTCCACCTTTTTCTATGTTCTCTATATTCCATGACCTACAGTTTGCATTTCTACTTTTTCACGTTTTCACTGTTTCTCTCCATTTTTCAGGTCCTACAATATGTGTTTCTCATTTTAAACATTTTTCATGTTTTTCGCAAAAATCCAGGTCCTACTTTGTGTATTTCTCATATTTCACGTTATTCACTGTTTCTCAACACAATCCAGATCCTACAGTGTGTGTTTCTCATTTTGCACGTTTTCAGAGTTTTTCACCACATTTTATGTCCTACCATGTGCGTTTTTCACTTTCCGGATTTGCCAGTTTTCTCACCATTTTCCAGGTCTTACAGTGTACAGTTTTCATTTTATCGTTATTCAGTGTTTGTCTCCACATTCCAGGTTATACAGAGTTTTTGTCTCTTTTTCCACCTTTTTCTATTTTCTCGCCATATTCCATGTCCTACAGTTTGCATTTCTACTTTTACACGTTTTTCACTTTTTTTTTCATTTTCCAGATCTTATATTGTGTGTTTCTCATTTTTCATGTTTTTCAAGTTTTTCGCCAAAATCCAGGTCCTACTTTGTATATTTCTCATATTTCACATGTTTCACTGTTTCTCATCACAATCCAGATCCTATAGTGTGTTTCTCATTTTGCACGTTTTTCAGTGTTTTTCGCCATATTTCATGTCCTACCATGTGAGTTTCACATTTTCCTCGTTTGTCACTTTTCTCTCCATATTCCAAGTCCTATAATGTTGCGGCCACCAGCAGCTCGCAACGTGAACGGTTCGACTGAGAAGGCCACTCGAGCTGTAAGAGAGGAATCTAGACGGGGCGAAAGAAGAAACGGAGCCAAGACAAATTCATTCTGATCAAAGCTCAAATTTTATTGTTGGGACACTAGTTATGAAGGAAGGGGGAGGGGACCCGATTCCCGCCGAATAATCTCTGGTCCAGTAGAAAGGTGCACGTGTGTGGCTCCGCAGGTTCCAGCAGTGGGCGTGGCAGAGCGATGAGCGGGAAGCTCCACCCCTGAGCAAGCAGGTTTCAGGCTGGGGGAGGGGAGACTACATCTCCTCCCTTTTATTAACAAAATTAAAAAAAAAGAAAAAGCTGGCCTGAGGGGGAAAAATTATCTATGCTCAATAGTTCTGCCTGGAATTTAGGGCTAAAAGAAAAAACTTGCTTCCCTGGGATTCTTTAACTTTTATTATGGTAAACTGTATCTGGCTAAGACTGTCCTTTCTTATCTTAGTAAACAACTAACTGAAAAGCCTGGAGCTGTAGGCTCTGACTTTATAATGCTAATTAGTACTTGGTAGGTAACTTTCTAGTTGAATTTTAAGTAGGGCGTTGGAACTCTGGCTAAGTTTGACTGAACAAGTGTGAAATACACTATAATAAGAATAACACTAAGTTGATATTCCTCCGCATTTTTGGATGATTGGTGGGTAACAGGGATAAGGGGTCCGGCCAGCTCTGTAGTACAAGGCCAATTGGCTTTTTTATTTGGGTGGGAGGCAGTGAAGGGCTTGCCCTTTCAATAGTACGTCTCCAATCTCTCTCCCCCCTATTAATTAAGTTAAAATAAGGCAGCGCTTAACTGAGGTGATCAAATGATTTTCTCATCCGTAGATGAGTGGGCTTTTAACCTTGGCTTGGGTGGACATGGACCCGATTCCTCCCGTGGATTCTGTTAAAATCCACACCTGTGGCTCTGGTACCTTTTGGGGAGGCGAGGCAGAGCCGAGGGATATATAATTTGGTACCAACCTCTTTCAAACCGGGTTTATCTCACAGGAAACTCAGAAATGGTCAAGCTGGGACCTTTCCTTGCAGTACCTCCATCTGCACCAAGCGATGCCCATACTGAATTTGTACCATCACAAACCAGTATGCACAGTTCTGAGCGCTGTGCAGCTCCTAAAGGAGAATTATCAACCTCAGATTTAGCAAAGCCTAAGCAAGAATTATGTCGTTAGTAACACCACGATTTGTGGCTAAAATAGGAGCTGGGAGTCGTTCCTCCTCATCCCTGTTTTTTTCCACAGCCTTATTGAGCTAAAGACACCTTGCAGTAACAGCAAGGGTGAAAAGCCAGAGGTCAGCTAAGGGGCTAAGCCTGTCTATCAAAATAAAAACCAATCTTTATTAATATAGAAATATCTACTTTTCTAGTCCTCTGGGTAAACCTAATTTTTAACTCAGACTGAAGGCCACATGCTGGAATGTCCTGAGACTGGGGATAACAGCTGCCACCTGAGTGCTCTAGGGGGGCGGGGATGCACATCCGCTGGTCCGCCTCGAGAATGTTGATTTACCTGCTTGAAAGACAAAATCTTGAAAGACAGTGAGAAAGTAGGAAAGCAGAACTTTTTTCGGGGAAGTCTAGGTACTTTATTTAAATGCAAATTGTAAAGCTGAGGCTAGTCTCCGGCCTCCTGTCGGGAGCTGGCTCAGAGAGTAGCTGGAGAACAGCTTTGAGAGCTGTTGCTCTCAGCTGAATTTTAAGCACAAAAGGAATTTTAGTCTTTAGAATGATACTTACCAGAAGAGTCAGAATCTGTGTTCGTCTGACGAATTAATCTCTCTGGCAGCCACCGCGCTCCGTCTTCATCTCGTGAAAAAACACAAACTGAGCCTCTACCCCAAATTAGAACTGGATCTGGACCCTTCCATTCATTAGTCAGGGGGTCCTTCCATTTTACCAATGCATAAGAATTAGAAGTAACTGGATGCCAGTGGCGATCCGCTGCAGACTGGCCCTTGATATCGGTGTGCAAGAAATTTAGGACAAATAAGGTGAAGGCAAGGTGGGCCTTTGGAGACCTTGGGGGATATAGCTGCCCCTCTTTTGTCTTAAAGAGCCAATTCTTTAAGGTGCGATGAGCACGTTCAACTATTCCTTGTCCCATGGGGTTGTAAGGAATTCCAGTTTTATGTTTAATACCGAATTCTTTACAGAATGAAATAAAGTTTTTACTGGAATAAGATGGCCCATTGTCTGTCTTAATAAGTTTAGGTAATCCCATGGCATTAAATGCTTGTAGGCAATGATCAATTACGTTTTTTGAAGCTTCTCCTGTATGCAGAGAAGCAAAAAGAAATCCTGAACAAGTATCAATGCAAACATGTATATATTTTAGTTTTCCAAATTCTGCATAATGGGTTATATCCATTTGCCAAATATGATTAGGCATAAGGCCTCTAGGATTAACTCCTAGATGCGGCACTGGAGATAAAGTAATACATTTAGGACATTGTTTTACAATCATTCTCGCTTGCTCCTTGGTGATCTTATGTCGGAGCCTTAGGGTATGGCTAGAGAGATGAAACCTTTCATGATCACGTTGGGCCAAAGCAACCCGATCTGAAACTAAGGCTTCTCCTATTAGAGCTCTGTCAATGCAATTATTACCCTCTGCCAGAGGTCCAGGAAGACCAGAGTGAGACCGTATGTGGCCAATATAAAACGGATTTTTCCGGGCGAGAATGATGTTTTGTAATTCTGAAAATAAAGATCCTGACGGCGTATTGAAGTTAAACGTACCACAGGTTTCCAATAAGGGTACTGACTGAGCAACATATAAACTGTCAGTAAAAATATTAAAGGCCTCCTGTACAGACTGAAAAACCTTCAGTACTGCTGTTAGTTCGGCGAGCTGAGCCGAGAGACCAGGAGTCTCTACGATAACCTGTTGATTACTAATAAGATATCCAGCTCGCCCTTTAGAGGAGCCATCAGTAAAAATCAATAGAGCATTATTTAAAGGCTGTAAGGAAGTCATCTTAGGAAATATCATATCATGTACATTTAAGAATTTTATCAACCTATCTTGGGGGTAGTGGCTATCTATGTTCCTTCAAACCCTAATTGTGCAAGCAACCAATCTGTACTATGCTGTTTCAACCAAGTGTCCTGACTCACACTGTAAGGCTGGACAATGATATCTGGCTCCTTTCCAAAATAAGTCAATGCCTGCCTTCTTCCAGTGATAATCATCTGAGCCACTGCTTCATGATATGGCAAAATATTACGTTTGGGAGAAATCCTTGAATGTATCCACATTATAGGAAATTTTTGCCATAGCAATTCCGTAGGCACATGAGTCGTGTTAAAAATTAACAGGTGCAGCGGCAGGGAGTAATCTATGTAAGTGACAAACTGTTCTTCAATAGCCTTTTCCACTAGCTGTAAGGCCAGTAAACCTTCTGAGGTTAGGGATCTAGGGGAAGTAGGATCAGAACTCCCTTTAAGAATATCAAATAAAGGTTTCAACTCCCCTGTAGTAAGCTTTAGATAGGGGCGAAGCCAGTTTATATCACCTAACAATTTTTGAAAATCATTTAAGGTCCTTAAGTTATCTCTACGAATAACAATTTTCTGGGGAAAAACAGCTTGGTCAGTGAGTCTAAAACCCAAATAATTATAAGGATCCTGAGTTTGTATCTTTTCAGAAGCAATTTGTAATCCCTTATCAGCCAGGGCCTTTCGTAAGTCTCCATAACACAAAAGCAAATCTTGGGGGTCCTTTCCCACCATCAAAACATCATCTGTGAAATGAATGATGTAAATATTTGGCCATTGTTGTCTAACAGGCTGAATTGCCTTTGCCACAAACCTTTGACATAAGGTGGGACTATTAGCCATCCCCTGCGGGAGAACTGTCCATTGATATCTTTTCATGGGTTCCTTGAAATTTACAGAAGGAACACTAAAAGCAAATCTCTCACAATCCTTTGGATGCAAAGGGATGGTAAAGAAACAATCTTTCAAATCTATAACAATCTTATAGTATCCCTTAGGAATGGCTACTGGGGAGGGGAGCCCCGGTTGTAAAGTTCCCATAAGTACCATGGTTTCATTAACCTTTCTTAAGTCTTGCAACAGTCTCCATTTTCCCGATTTCTTCCTGATAATGAAAATGGGTGTATTCCAGGGAGAATGAGACTCCACCAAATGTCCTGCTTCTAACTGCTCCTGCACTAGCAAAGAAGTGGCCTCTATTTTCTCTTTAGGTAAAGACCACTGATCTACCCACACCGGAATATCATTACGCCATTGAATTTTTTCGGCATGGGATGCAGGCAAGACAGCAGCCGCTACTGAAAATACTTTAAACCTCTCACGCTAGAGTGGGGTTTAAGATCTTCAAAAGTCTTAATTTTCTGTCCCTTCTTTATTAGTCCACGATCAGGCAGGGGTCCCTGCCTGAACGTCTGTTCAGTCACCATTTCCTTAGAACTGCACAGGATAACGCCCATCTGTGACAACAGATCTCTTCCCCACAGGGTTACAGGCAAATTTGGCATAACATACGGCTGAATATTTCCTGATTTTCCATCCTCATCTCTCCAGGTTAGCAATTTGGAACTACGTTTTGGGTTACTGGCATAACCAATTCCTTGAAGGTGAGTCAAGGAAACAGACAGGGGCCAGTTTGAGGGCCAGTCCTGCCCTCTAATAATGGTTACATCGGCCCCGGTATCTATTAATCCTTCAAAGCTTTTTCCATCAAGAATCAATTTAAGGTTAGGTCTCTGATTAGTGATAGATTTCACCCAATTTACGCCAGAGGAGTCAAAGTTAATCTGTCCTTCTTCATTTTTAAAGAATTTAGATAGTGACCAGCGCAAGGGGATCAAGGTAAGTTGAGCAATTTTCTGATTAGCGGGTATAGTTATAGCACCACGAGGGCAAGCGGCTATGATTTTAATTTCTCCCTCATAATCATTACTTATAACACCTGGATAAATCTGCAGGCCTTCTACAATAGAACTGCTTCGTCCTAAGAGAAAACCACAGGTTCCTACAGGTAGTGGTCCAAAGACTCCGGTAGGCAGAGTTTGGACTCCCACTTCTGGGGTTAATGCTGCATGGACAGTGGAACAGAGGTCCAGTCTTGCGTTTCCTGGGTTTGACCTGACAAGCTCAAGAACTGATCTTGTTGGCTGGGCAGCAGATTTAGAGCCCCATAAGCTGTCTTCTTTGAGTAACTCGGGGCCTGGGGCTGACCCCTTTCCTCGTTTCCCGGCACCGGGCGGCTCAAAACCCTCGTTTTATGCTTGCAATCTTTCGCCCAGTGGCGGCCCTTTCCACATCGGGGACATATTCCCGGGGCACGGCCTGTTTGTCTAACCTCGGCGCCCTTGTTCTGAGGACAATCAATTCTAAAATGATCTAAACTTCCACATTTAAAGCATGCACTATTCCCTCGTTTCCTAGAGAACATTGCCTGCGCGTGGGTTCCCTGCAAGGTCTCGCAGGAAGGCCCGATGTCTGCGCAAAGACGGACATATCCCGCCAAATCTGTCGTTCCCTTATGCGGTTGAATCGCAGCTCGGCAAATTGCGTTAGCATTCTCATAAGCCAATTGCATAACGAAAGGACTTCCCGTGTCCGGATTTCCAAGGATTCTACTAGCTGAAATCAATAGCCTGTCCACAAAATCCTGATATGGTTCATCAGAACTCTGCCGAATGCTAGCTAAACTTCCACCAATCTCTCCTTTGACTGGCAACCTTCCCCAAGCAGGGCGTGCGGCCGTCGCAATTTGCGCGTACACTGCAACGGGAAAATCAATCTGATTTGTCTGTCCCTCATAAGGGCCCTCTCCTAAAAGCATGTTGCTATCCCAGTCTGAATTACCAGCCTGAGCGTTAGAAGCAGCAGTTTTCTTACTGGCGTCTCGCGATTCAGAATCCCAAAGCAAAAAATCTCCTCCTGACAGGGTAGCCTTAGAAAGAGTCTTCCAATCTAAAGGGGTTAAGTGTGACTCCACAACTGTGTCCAGTAATGCTTGAGTGAATGGGGCTGAAGGGCCATATTGCACAACAGCCGCCTTTAACTCTTTTATCAACTTGAAATCTAAGGTCTGGTAATGTCTGCCCCTAGTATCTTGCTGATCAACTACCTCAACCACAGGAAAGGCTAGCGTATTAGACATATTCTGTCCTTTCCCACGAGCCTGACTCACAACCTTTTCTAGCGGCACCTGGTGAACTACAGAAGAGTTACTCTTCTCCGCTTCTGACATCTTTTTTAGTTCCCGAAGCTCATTAGTCAGCCTCTGAAGCTTAATCTCAAACTCTAACTCGCTTAGTCGTGTGTCCCTATGAGTGGCACCTCCCGAAGTGGGGACTACAGGTGGAGCAGGAGATTCACAAGAGGACCAATTCTCATTAAGGTAATGGGCAGCTCCTCTATCTGAGTGATTTTTGTTAAAAATCAGTTTTTCATCCGAGTTTCCACATTTATCAATTTTTGAGTTAAGAAGATCTTTTTCTGAGGAGGCCCTCTCTGACAGGCACTCCTCCTGAGATACCACAAGCTCCGCCTGGGGGCAACTTAGCCCTGGGGAAGTGGCATCTTTTATTGCATCATTTATGAGTGCCCAGAGGCCTAGGGTAAAATTATCTGCCTGAGTGATTTTTAAGGCCTCACCAACTTTCTCCCAGGTTCCACAATCTAGTGTTTCTTCTTCCTTGAACCATGGGCAACAGCTATCTATCTTACCTAAAAAATTTTTTACTAATTGTACTTCAAGCCTTACTCCTCTGGCCTGAAACAACTCCTGAAAACTATGGGCAACCGCCTGATCCATGACTTTAAACCCTTTCTTCTTCCACCTAAGCAGCTTCCTAAAAAGCTGCGGCTAACCTGCCTGTATCCGTTTCTAGTTCCGATTAACACGCTGCTGACCCAAGCAGAACCAGCGTTGGGTTAGCACTGATTCAAGCTTAATTCGTATCCTACCACATCCTCAGCAACACTTTACAAAACTGAAATTTTAAGCTAGCGCTAGCATGTGTACCTGTCCGTTGCTCCGATGTCCGATACGAAGATCCTTTCCTGTGGAGCTCCAAAGCAGCGTTTCTCTTAGCATCTCTCTGCCATTCTTCAGGTCCCTGTTCGGGCGCCAAAATGTTGCGGCCGCCAGCAGCTCGCAACGTGAACGGTTCGACTGAGAAGGCCACTCGAGCTGTAAGAGAGGAATCTAGACGGGGCGAAAGAAGAAACGGAGCCAAGACAAATTCATTCTGATCAAAGCTCAAATTTTATTGTTGGGACACTAGTTATGAAGGAAGGGGGAGGGGACCCGATTCCCGCCGAATAATCTCTGGTCCAGTAGAAAGGTGCACGTGTGTGGCTCCGCAGGTTCCAGCAGTGGGCGTGGCAGAGCGATGAGTGGGAAGCTCCACCCCTGAGCAAGCAGGTTTCAGGCTGGGGGAGGGGAGACTACACTATAATGTGAGTTTCTCATTTTCCTTGATGTGAGTTTAATCACCATACTCCAGGTCCTACAGTGTGCATTTCTCATTTTTCACGTTTTTCAGTGTTTCTCGCCATATTCCAGGTCATACAGTGTTTGTGTCTCATTTTCCACGTTTTTCAGTTTTCTCGCCAAAATCCAGGTACTACAGACTGTATTTCTCAATAAGTCACCTATTCCACTGTTTCTCGTCATATTTCAGGTCCTAGAGTGGGTGTTTCTCATTTTGCACGTTTTTCAGTGTTTTTCGCCATATTCCAAATCCTGCAATGAGAGTTTCTCATATTCCTTTTTGGTGAGTTTTATTGCCATATTCTAGGTCCTACACTGGGCATTTCTCAATTTTCACTTTTTTCAGTGTTTCTCACCATATTCCAGGTCATACAGTGTTTGTGTCTCATTTTCCACGTTTTTCAGTTTACTCGCCATGTTCCAGATCCTAAAGTGTACATTTCTCATTTTTCACGTTTTTAAGTGTTTCTTCACATATTCCAGGTCATACAGTGTTTGTGTCTCATTTTCCACGTTTTCCAGTTTTCTCGCCAAAATCCAGGTACTATAGTCTGTATTTCTCAATAAGTCACCTATTCCACTGTTTCTCATCATATTTCAGGTCCTAGAGTGGGTGTTTCTCATTTTGCACGTTTTTCAGTGTTTTTCGCCATGTTCCAGATCCTAAAGTGTACATTTCTCATTTTTCACGTTTTTAAGTGTTTCTTCACATATTCCAGGTCATACAGTGTTTGTGTCTCATTTTTCAGGTTTTTCAGTTTTCTTGCCAAAATCCAGGTACTATAGTCTGTGTTTCTCAATATTTCACGTATTCTACTGTTTCTCATTTTCATGTGTTTCAGTGTTTCTCGCTATATTTCGTGTCCTACCATATGAGTTTCTCATTTTCCTCGTTTCTCAGTTTTCCCGCCATATTCCAGGTCCTACAGTGTGCAATTTTTTTTCACGTTTTTCAGTGTTTCTCGCCATATTTCATGTCCTACCATGTGAGTTTCTCATTTTTCATGTTTTTTACTGTTTCTTGCCATATTCTAGGTACTATAGTGTTTTTCTCATTTTGTACTGCACAATGTGAGTATCTCATTTTCCTCGTTTTTTAGTTTTCTCGCCATATTCCAGGTCTTACACTAGTGTGTCTTTTTTTCCACGTTTTTCAGTTCTCTTGCTATAATCCAGGTCCTATGGTGTACTTTTCTCATTTTTCACGTTTTTTCAGCTTTCTCGCCACAATACAATTCCTACAGTGTGTATTTGTTATATTTTATGTTTTTCACTGTATCTTGCCATATTACAGGTCCAAGAGTGTGTGTTTCTTATTTTGCACATTTTTCAGTTTTTCTCGCCATATTTAATGTCCTACCATGTGAGGTTCTCATTTTCCTTGATTGTCAGGTTCCTCGCTATATTCCAGGTCCTACAATTTGAATTTCTCATTTTCCTTTTTGGTCATTTTTCTTGCCATATTTAAGGTCCTACAGTGCGCATTTCTCATTTTTTAGGTTTTTAGGTGTTTCTTGCCATATTCCAGGTCATACAGTGTGTGTTTCTCATTTTTCATCTTTTTTCAGTGTTTCTTCCCATATTTCATGTCCTACCATATGAGTTTCTCATTTTCCTCGTTTTTCTGAATTCTTGCCATATTCTAGGTCTTACAGTGTGTGTTACCTTTTCCACGGTTTTCAGTTTTCTCACCACAATCCAGGTCCTACAGTGTGTGTTTCTCATACTTCACTTTTTTCACTCTTTCTCTGCATATTGCAAGTCATACAGTGTTTGTGTCTCATTTTCAACGTTTTTCAGTGTTGCTCGCCATATTTCATGTCCTATTATGTGAGTTTTCTCCTTTTCCTAGATTGTCAGTTTTCTCGCCATATTCCAGGTCCTGCGGTATGCATTACTCATTTTTTATGTTTTTCAGTGTTTTCCACCATATTGCAGGTAATACATTATTTGTGTCTCATTTTCCACGTTTTTCAAGTTTTTCGACAAAATTCAGGTCCTACATTGTTTATTTCTCATTTTTCATGTTTTCACGGTTTGTAGCCATATTCCAGGTCCTACAGTGTGAGTTTCTCATTTTACACGATTTTCAGTGTTTCTCGCCATATTTCATGTCCTACCATGTGAGTTTGTCATCAACATCGTTAGTCAGTTTTCTCACCATATTCCGTTCCTACAGTTTGTGTGTTTCTCATTTCCCACATTTTTTTCAGTTTTCTCACCATTTTCCAGATCCTGCAGTGTACATTTCTCTTTTCTCACGTTTTTCAGTGTTTCTCGCCATATTCCAAGTCAAACAGTGTTTGTGTCTCATTTTCCACGTTTTTCAGTGCTCTTGCCATATTCCAGTTCCTACAGTGTGCATTACTATTTTTCATGTTTTTCATTGTTTCTTGCCACATTGCAGGTTATAGAGTGTTTTTGTCCCATTTTTCACGTTTTTCAAGTTTTTTAACAAAATTCAGGTCCTACATTGTGTATCTCATTTTTCACGTTTTCTCTGTTTCTAGCCATATTCCAGGTCCTACAGAGTGAGTTTCTCATTTTACACGATTTTTAGTGTTTCTTGCCATATTTCATGTCCTACCATGTGAGTTTCTCATCAACATCGTTAGTCAGTTTTCTCGCCATATTCTAGTTACTACAGTGTCTGTGTGTCATTTTCCACATTTTTTTCAGTTTTCTTGCCATTTTCCAGGTCCTACAGTGTACATTTCTCTTTTCTCACGTTTTTCAGTGTTTCTCGCCATATTCCAGCTCAAACAGTGTGTGTTTCTCATTTTCCAAATTTTTCAGGTTTTTTGCCATATTCCTGGACCTACAATGTGTATTTCTCATTTCTATAATTTTTTCAGTGTTTCTCGACATATTTCTCATTTTTCCTCATTTGTCAGTTTTCAGTGTTTCCCGGCGTATGCCAGGTCCTACCTTATGAATTTCTCATTTTCCTTTTTTGTCAGTTTTCTCGCCATATTCCATGTACTACAGCGTCCATTCCTCATTTTCCAAGTTTTTCAGTGTTTTTTTTTGCCATATTTTAAGTCCTAAAGCTTGTGTTTCACATTTCCATGATTATCAGTTTTCTCGCCATACTGCACTTCTTACAGTGTGAATTTCTCATTTTCCACATATTTGAGTGTTTATTGCCATATTCCAGGTCAAACAGTGCTTGTGTTTTTCAGTTTTTTTAGTGTTTCTTATTTTGTACGTTTTTCAGTTTTTCTTGCCAAATTTCATGTCCTACCATGTGAGTTTCTCATTTTCCTCATTTGTCAATTTTCTTGCCATATTCCAGGTCCTACAGTGTGTGTGTGTGTGTCATTTTGCAGGTTTTTCAGTATTTCTCGCCATATTCCAGGTCCTACCATGTGAGTTTCTCATTTTCCTTTTTAGTCAGTTTTCTCGCCATATTCCAGGTCCTATAGTGTGTGTTTCTCATTTTCCAGTTTTTCAGTGTTTCTCACCATATTACATTTCTTATCCTTTGAGTTTCTAATTTTTTTTCGTTTTCCAGTTTTATCGCCATCTTCCAGGTCCTACAGTGTTCATTTCTCATTTTCCAACTTTTTCAGTGTGTCTCTCCATATTTCAAGTCCTACAATGTGTTTGTCTCACTTTCCACTTTTTTTCAGGTTTTTGTTTTGCCATATTCCACGTCCTACAAAGTGCATTTCTTATTTTTAACTTTTTTTCAGTGTTTCTCAACATATTTGATGTTCTACATTGTGTTTTTCTCATTTTCCACCTTTTTCAGTTTTCTCAACATTTTCAAGGTCCTACAGTGTACATTTCACATTTTTCACGTTTTTTCAGTGTTTCTGGCCATATTCCTGGTCCTACCAGTTCATTTTCTCATTTTTCTTCTTTGTCCGTTTTCTTGCCATATTCCAGTTCCTACAGTGTGCATTTTTCGTTTTTCAGTTTATTCCGTGCTTCTCACCATATTCCATTTCAAACAGTGTTTGTGTCTCATTTTCCACATTTTTCTGGGTTTTTTTTGCCAAAATCCATGTCCTACATTTTGTATTTCTCATTTTTCACGTTTTTCACTGTTTATCGCCATATTCCAGGTCCTACAGTGTGTGTTTCTCATTTTGCACGTTTTTCAGTGTTTCTCGCCATATTTCATGTCCTACCATGTGAGTTTCTCATTTTCCTCATTTGTCAGTTTTTATTGCCATATTCTAGGTCCTACAGTTTGTGTGTCATTTTTTCTTCATTTTTCAGTTTTCTCAATACAATCCAGGTCCTACAGTGTGTGTTTCTCATTTTCTACTTTTTCAGTCTTTCTCACCATTTGTCAGGTCTTATCCTGTGATTTTATAGTTTTTTTTTCCTTTTTCAGTTTTCTCGCCATATTTCATGTCCTACCTTGTGAGTTTCTCATTTTTGTTTTTTTGTAGGTTTTCTCGTCATATTTCATGTTCTACAGTGTGTTTTTCTTTCATTTTAAATGATTTTCAGTTTTCTCTACATATTCAAGACCTACATTGTGTTTTTTTCTTTTTTTATTACTCTTTTTTTTTAATTAGGTATTTTCTTCATTTACATTTTCAATGCTATCTCAAATGTCCCCCGTACCCCCCCCCCCCAATCTGCTACACACTCTCTCCCCCTTTTTGGCCCTGGCGTTCCCCTCTACTGGGGCATATAAAGTTTAAAGTCCAATGGGCCTCTCTTTGCATTGATGGCCGACTAGGCCATCTTTTGATACATATGCAGCTAGAGTCAAGAGCTCCGGGGTACTGGTTAGTTCATAATGTTGTTCCACCTATAGGGTTGCAGTTCCCTTTAGCTCCCTGGGTAATTTCTCTAGCTCCTCCATTGGGGGACGTGTGACCCATCCACGTGTGACTGTGATCATCCACTTCTGTGTTTGCTAGGCCCCGGCATAGTCTCACAAGAGAGAACTATATCTGGGTCCTTTCAGCAAAATCTTGCTAGTGTATGCAATGGTGTCAGCATTTGGAAGCTGATTATTGAATGGATCCCTGCATATGGCAAGCACTAGATGGTCCATCCTTTCGTCACAGCTCCAAATTTTGTCTCTGTAACTCCTTCCATGGGTGTTTTGTTCCCATTTCTAAAAAAGGGTAAAGTGTCCACACTTTGGTCTTCATTCTTCTTGAATTTCATGCATTTGGCAAGTTGTATCTTATATCTTGGGTATCCTAAGTTTCTGGGATAATATCCACTTATCAGAGAGCATATATTGTGTGAGTTTTTGTGATTGGGTTACCTCACTCAGGCTGATACCCTCCAGGTCCATCCATTTTCCTAGGAATTTCATAAAGTCATTTTTTAATAGCTGAGTAGTATTCCATTGAGTAAATGTACCACATTTTCTGTATCCATTCCTCTGTTGAGGGGCATCTGGGTTCTTTCCAGCTTCTGGCTATTATAAACAAGGCTGCTACGAACATAGTGGAGCATGTGTTCTTCTTACTGGTTAGGACATCATCTGGATATATGCCCAGGAGAGGTATTGCGGTATCCTCCAGTAGTACTATGTCCAGTTTTCTGAGGAACCGCCAGACTGATTTCCAGAGTGGTTGTACAAGCTTGCAATCCCACCAACAATGGAGGAGTCTTCCCCTTTCTCCACATCCTCACCAGCATCTGTTGTCACCTGAGTTTTTGATCTTAGCCATTCTGACTGGAGTGAAGTGGAATCTCAGTTTTGTTCTGATGTGCATTTCCCTGATCATTAAGGATGTTGAAAAATTTTTCAGGTGCTTCTCTGCCATTCGATATTCCTCAGGTGAGAATTCTTTGTTTAGCTCTGAGGCCCATTTTTTCATGGTGTTATTTGATTTTCTGGAGTCCACCTTCTTGAGTTCTTTATATATATTGGATATTAGTCCCCTATCCGATTTGGGATAGGTAAAGGTACTTTCCCAATCTGTTGGTGGCCTTTTTGTCTTATTGACGTTGTCTTTTGCTTTGCAGAAGCTTTGCAATTTTATGAGGTCCCATTTATCGATTCTTGATCTTACAGCACAAGCCATTGCTGTTCTATTCAGGATGTTTTTCCCTGTACCCTTATCTTCGAGGCTTTTCCCTACTTTGTCCTCTATAAGTTTCAGTGTCTCTGGTTTTATGTGGAGTTCCTTAATCCACTTAGATTTGACCTTAATACAAGGAGATAGAAATGGATCAATTCGCATTCTTCTACATGATAACCGCCAGTTGTGCCAGCACCATTTGTTTAAAATGCTGTCTTTTTTCCACTGGATGGTTTTAGCTCCCTTGTTTAAGATCAAGTGACCATAGGTGTGTGGATTCATCTCTGGGTCTTCAATTCTGTTCCATTGGTCTACCTGTCTGTCACTATACCAGTACCATGCAGTTTTGATCACAATTGCTCTGTAGTACAGTTTTAGGTCCGGCATGGTGATTCCACCAGAGGTTCTTTTATCCTTGAGAAGAGTTTTTGCTATCCTCGGTTTTTTGTTATTCCAGATGAATCTGCCGATTTCCCTTTCTAATTCGTTGAAGAATTGAATTGGAATTTTGATGGGGATTGCATTGAATCTTTAAATTGCTTTTGGCAAGATAGCCATTTTTACAAAGATGATCCTGCCAATACATGAGCATGGTATATCTTTCCATCTTCTGAGATCTTCTTTAATTTCTTTCTTTAGAGACTTGAAGTTCTTATCATACAGATCTTTCACTTCCTTAGTTAGAGTCACGCATTTTATATTATTTGTGACTGTTGAGAAGGGTGTTGTTTCCCTAATTTCTTTCTCAGCCTGTTTATCCTTTGAGGACAGAAAGGTCATTGACTTGTTTGAGTTAATTTTATATCCAGATACTTCATTGAAGTTGTTTATCAGGCTTAAGAGTTCTCTGGTGGAATTTTTAGGGTCACTTATATATACTATTATATCATCTGCAAAAAGTGATATTTTGACTTCTTCTTTTCCAATTTTTATCCCCTTGATCAACGTTTGTTTTCTAATTGCTCTGGCTAGGACTTCGAGTACAATGTTGAATAGGTAGGGCGAGAGTGGACAGCCTTGTGTAGTCCCTGATTTTAGTGGGATTGCTTCCAGCTTCTCACCATTTACTTTGATGTTGGCTATTGCTTTGCTGTAGATTGTTTTTATCATGTTTATGTATGGGCCTTGAATTCCTGATCTTTCCAAGACTTTTATCATGAATGGGTGTTGGATTTTGTCAAATGCTTTCTCAGCATCTAATGAGATGATCATGTGGATTTTTGTCTTTGAGTTTGTTTATATACTGGATTACATTGATGGATTTCCTTATATTGAACCATCCATGCATCCCTGGGATGAAACCTACTTGGTCAGGATGGATGATTGTTTTGATGTGTTCTTGGATTCGGTTAGCAAGAACTTTACTGAGGATTTTTTCATCGATATTCATAAGGGAAATTGGTCTGAAGTTCTCTATCTTTGTTGGGTCTTTTTGTGGTTTAGGTATCAGAGTAATTGTGGCTTCATAGAATGCGTTGGGTAGAGTACCTTCTGTTTCTATTTTGTGGAATAGTTTGTGAAGGACTAGAATTAGGTCTTCTTTGAAGGTCTGATAGAACTCTGCACTAAACCTGTCTGGTCCTGAGCTTTTTTTGGTTGGGAGACTAGTAATGACTGCTTCTATTTCTTTAGGGGATATAGGACTGTTGAGATCATTAACGTGATCTTGATTTAGCTTTTGTACCTGGTATCTGTCAAGAAACTTGTCCATTTCATCCTGGTCCTCCAGTTTTGTTGAGTATAGCCTTTTGTAAAAGGATCTGATGGTGTTTTGGATTTCTTCAGGATCTGTAGTTATGTCTCCCTTTTCATTTCTGATTTTGTTAATGAGGATGCTTTCAGTGTGCCCTCTAGTGAGTCTGACTAAGGTTTATCTATCTTGTTGATTTTATCAAAAAACTAGCTCCTTGATTGGTTGATTCTTTGAATAATTCTTCTTGTTTCCACTTGGTTGATTTCACACCTGAGTTTGATTTTTTCCTGCCTTCTACTCCTCTTGGGTGAATTTGCTTCCTTTTCTTCTAGACATTTTAGGAGTGTTGTCAAGCTGCTAATGTGTGCTCTCTATAGTTTCATTTTTTAACGTTTTTTATTAACGTTTTTCAGTTTTCTTGCCATATTCCAGGTCCTACAGTGTGTTTTTCCATTTTCAACATTTTTCAGTGTTTCCAGACATATTCCAGGTCCTATTCTGTGAATTTCTAATTTCGTTTATTTTACAGTTTTATCGCCATCTTTGAGGTCCTACAGTGTGCATTTTCATTTTTAAGGTTTTTCAGTGTTTCTTGAAATATTTCACGTCCTGAAGTGTGTGTTTCTCATTTTCCATGATTTTCAGTTTTCTCACCATACTGCAGGTCCTACAGTGTGAATTTCCCATTCGCCCCAAATAAACTGTTTTTCAGTTTTCTCATCAAAATCCAGATAGTACAGTGTGCATTTCTTTTATTTCACATCTTTCTCTATTTCTCGCCATTTTCCAGGTCCTACAGTGTGTGTTTCTCTATTTTGCATGTTTTTCCATATTTCTCGCTATATTCCAGATCCTACCATGATTTTCTCATTTTTCTTGTTTGACAGTTTTCTTGACATATTCAAGGTTGTAGAGTGTGTGTTTCTCATTTTCCACGTTTTTCAGAATTCTTGCCATATTCCTGGTTTTACAGTGGGCATTTCTTATTTTTTAAGTTTTTTAGTGCCTCTCACCATATTCTAGGTCATACAGTGTTTGTGTATCATTTTCCACGTTTTTCAGTTTTCTTGCCACAATCCAGGTCCTTCAGTGTGTATTTCTCATATTTATCATTTTTCAGTGTTTTTTGCCATATTTCATGTCCTACAATGTGAGTTTCTCATTTTCCTCGTTTGTCAGTTTTCTCGCCAAAATCCAGGTACTACTGGGTGTATTTTTCCTATTTCAGGTTTTTCACTCCTTCTCAACATATTCCAGGTCCTACGGTGTTTCTCATT
Organism: Mus spretus; assembly: GCA_921997135.2. Classification (NCBI taxonomy): domain Eukaryota; kingdom Metazoa; phylum Chordata; class Mammalia; order Rodentia; family Muridae; genus Mus; species Mus spretus. The sequence goes on along the minus strand of CAKLHJ020000109.1, from coordinate 18,774 downwards.
TTCCACGTTTTTCAGTGTTTCTCGCCATATTTCATGTCCTAACATATGAGTTTCTCATTTTTCTTGTTTCTCAGTTTTCTAACCTTATTCAAAGTACCTCCGTGTGTGTTTATTTTTCCACGTTTTTCAGTTTTCTCTCCATAATCCAGGTCCTACCATGATTTTCTCCTTTTCCTTGTTTGTCAATTTTCTCAACATATTCAAGGTCCTACAGTGTGTGTTTCTCATTTTCCACGTTTTTCAGGTTTCTCGCCATTTTCCAGGTCCTACAGTGCGCATTTCTCATTTTTCAAGATTTTCAGTGCTTCTCTCCATATTCCAGGTCATACAGTGTTTGTGTATCATTTTCATTGTTTCTTGCCATATTCCATGTCCTAAAGAGTGTGTTTCTCATTTCGCACGTTTTTCAGTGTTTCTTGCCATATTTTATGTCCTATCATGTGAGTTTTTCATTTTCCTCGTGTGTCAGTTTTCTCGCCAAATTCCAGTTCCTACAGCGTGTGTGTATCATTTGACACGCTTTTTCAGTTTTCTCACCAAAAACCAAGTACTACAGTGTGTATTTCTAATATTTCACATCTTTCACTGTTTCTCGCCATTTTCCATGTCCTACAGTCCGTGTTTCTCTATTATGCAAGTTTTTCCATGTTTTGGTCATATTCCAGATATTACCACGATCTTCTCATTTTCCTTGTTTGTCCATTTTCTCGACATATTCAAAGTCCTACAGTGTGTGTTTCTCAATTTCCACGTTTTTCAGGTTTCTCACCATATTCCAGGGCCTACAATGGGCATTTCTCATTTTTCAAGTTTTTCAGTGCTTCTTTGCATTTTCCAGGTCATACAGTTTTTGTGTATCATTTTCCACGTTTTTCAATTTTCTTGCCACAATCCAGGTTCTACAATGTGTATTTCTAATATTTATCGTTTTTTACTGTTTCTTGCCATATTCCATGTCCTACAGAGTGTGTTTCTCATTTCACACATTTTTCAGTGTTTCTTGCCATATTTCATGTCCTACAATGTGAGTTTCTCATTTTCCTCGTGTGTCAGTTTTTTCACCATATTCCAGCTTCTACAGTGTGTTTCTCATTTTCCACCTTTTTCAGTGTTTCTCGACACATTCAAGGTCCTATTATGTGAGTTTCTTATTTCTTTCGTTTTCCAGTTTCATCTCCTTCTTGGAATTCCTACAGTGTGCATTTTTGTTTTTAAGGTTTTTCAGTTTTTCTCGACATATTTCATGTCCTACAGTGTGTGTTTCTCATTTTCCATAATTTTCAGTTTTCTCACCATACTGCAGGTCCTATCGTGTGCATTTCCCATTTTACACGTTTTTGAGTGTTTCTCACCATATTCCAGGTCTTATAGTGTTTGTGTCTCATTTTCCACGTTTTTCAGTTTTCTCACCAAAATCCATGTAATACAGTGTGTATTTCTCATATTTCATGTCTTTCACTGTTACTCGCCATTTTCCAGGTCCTACAGTGTGTGTTTCTCTATCTTGCACATATTTCCATGTTTTTCGCCATATTCCAGATCCTACCATGATTTTCTCATTTTCCTCGTCTGTCAGTTTTCTCGACATATTCAAGGTCCTACAGTGTGTGCTTCTCATTTTTCACGTTTTTTAGGTTTCTCGCCATATTCCAGGTCCTGCAGTGTGCACTATTCATTTTTTACGTTTTTCAGTGTTTCCCGCCATATTGCAGGTTATACAGTGTTTGTGTCTCATTTTTCACGTTTTTCAAATTTCTTGCCATTTTCCAGATCGTAGACTTTGTATTTCTAATTTTCACTTTTTTCACTGTTTATTGCCATATTTCATGTCCTAACAAGTAAGTTTCTCATTTTCCTCGATTGTCAGTTTTCTCGCTATATTCCAGGTATTACAGTGTGTGTTTCTCATTTTGCACGTTTTTCAGTGTTTCTTGCCATATTCCAAGTCCTACCATGTGAGTTTCTCATTTTCCTTTTTGGTCAGTTTTCTCATCATATTCCAGGTCCTACAGTGTGTGTTTCTAATTTTCCATTTTTTTTCATTGTTTCTCACCATATTCCATATCCTATCCTTTGATTTTCTAAATTTTTTCGTTTTCCAGTTTTTTCACCATATTCCAGGTCCTACATTGTGCGTTTCTCATTTTCCACCTTTTTCAGTGTGTCTCTCCATATTTCAAGTGCTACAGTGTGTTTCTTATTTTCCTTTATTTTTTCAGTTTTCTTTGCCATATTACAGGTCCTACAATGTGCATTTCTCATTGTTAACGTGTTTCACTGTTTTCCACATATTTCACGTCCTAAAGTGTGTGTTTCTCATTTGCCATGTATTTTAGGTTTTTCATCATACTCCAGGTCCTACAGTGTGCAATCCTCATTTTCCAATTTTTCAGGGTTTTTTGCCCTATGTCAGGTCCTAAAGTGTGTGCTTCTCATTTTCCACGTTTTTGAGTGTTTCTTTCCATATTCCAGGTCAAACAGTTTTTTTGTCTCATTTTGCATGTTTTTCAGTTTTCTCGCCAAATTCCAGTTCCTACAGTGAGCATTACTCATTTTTCACGTTTTTTTACTGTTTCTCGCCATATTCCAGGTCCTACAGTGTTTGTTTCTTATTTTACATGATTTTCAGTGTTTCTCGCCATATTTCATGTCCTACCATATGAGTTACTCATGAACCTCGTTAGTCAGTTTTCTCGCCATATTCCAGTTCCTACAATGTGTGTGTCTCATTTTCCACATTTTTTCAGTTTTCTCACCATTTTCCAGGTCTTACAGTGTATATTTCTCTTTTCTCACTTTTTTTCAGTGTTTCTCACCATATTCCGGGTCAAACAGTGTTTTTGTCTCATTTTCCATGTTTTTCAGTTTTTTGCCATATTCCTGGTCCTACAATGTGCATTTCTCATTTTTGACATCTTTTCAGGGTTTCTCGACATATTTCACGTCCTACAGAGTGTTTTTCATTTTAAATGATTTTTAGTTTTTTCGACATATTCAAGGTCCTACAGTTTGTGTGTTTTTCATTTTCGATGTTTTTCAGTTTTCTTGCCATATTCCACGTACGACAGTGTGTATGTCTCATATTTCCCGTTTTTCGCTGTTTCTCACCAAATAACAGGTCCTACATTGTATATTTCTCATTTTTCACGTTTTTCACTGTTTCTCGCCATATTCCAGGTCCTACAATGTACATTTTTCATTTTTCACGTTTTTCAGTGTTTCTTGCCACATTCCTGGTCCTACCAGGTGTTTTTCTCATTTTTCAAAAATGAGAAACACGCACTGTAGGACATGAAATGACACTAAAACCTCTGTAAAACGTGGAAAATGAAAAATGAACAATGTAGGACTTGGAATATGGCGAGAAACACTGAAAAACGTGAAAAATGAGAAATGCACACTATAGGATCTGGAGTATGGCGAAAAAATTGAAAATAATGGAAAATGAGAAACTAACACTGTAGAACGTAAAATATGGTGAGAAACACTGAAAAACTTGGAAAATGAGAAATAAACTATTTATTACCTGGAGTATGGAGAGAAAACTGAAAAATGTTGAAAATGAGACGCAAATTCTGGGGAACCTAGAATATGACAAGATACAATGTAAAATGTATAAAATGCGAAATGCACAGTGTAGGACCTGGAATATAGCGAGAAAAACTCAAAAACTTACAAAATGAGAAATGCACACTGTAAGACGTAAAATATGGCGAGAAACACTGACAAACTTGAAAATTGAGAAATAAACACGGTTGGACCTGTATTATGGCGAGAAAACTGAAAAACTTTGAAATGAGACACAAACACTGTATGACCTGGAATATGGCAAGAAACACTGAAAAAGATGGAAAACAAGAAATGCATACTTTAGGACCTGGAATATATCGAAAAATCTGAAAATCATGGAAAATGAGAAACACACACTGTAGGACATGAAATGAGGCTAAAACCTCTGTAAAACGTGAAAAATGAGAAATGCACACTGTAGGACCTGGGATATGGCGAGAAACACTGAAAAATGTGAAAAATGAGAAATGCACACTATAGGATCTGGAGTATGGCGAAAAATTGAAAATAATGGAGAATGAGAAACTAACACTGTAGAAAGTTAAATATGGCAAGAAACAATGAAAAACGAGGAAAATGAAAAATGAACACTGTAGGATCTGGAGTATGGTGAGAAAACTGAAGAGCATGGAAAATGAGAAACACAGATTGTAAGACCAGGAATATGGCGAGAAACACTGAAAAATGAGAAATGCACAAGGTTGGACATGGAGTATGGTGAGAAAACTGAAAATCATGGAAAATGAGATATAGACACTGTAGGAACTCTAATACGGCGAGAAACACTAAAAAACTTTCAAAGTGAGAAATGTACACTGTAGGATGTAAAATATGGCTAGAAAAACTGAAAGACTTGAAAAATGAGAAATACACACTGTAGTACCTGGATTATGGCAAGAAAACTGAAAATCATGGTAAAAGAAATACACACTGTAGGACGTGAGTATGGCTAGAAAGCTGAAAATCATGGAAAATGAGAAACACACACTGTAAGACATGAAATATGTCGAGTAACACTGAAACACGTGAAAATGTGAAATGCACAATGTTGAACATGGAGTATGGTGAGAAAACTGAAAATCATGGAAAATGAGAAACACACACTATAAGATTTGAAATATGTCGAGAAACACTGAAAACGTGAAAAATGTGAAATGAACAAGGTTGGACATGGATTATGGCGAGAAAATTGAAAATCATGGAAAATTATAAATACCCACAGTAGGCCCTGGAATATGGCGAGAAAAACTCAAAAACTTGCAAAATGAGAAATGCACACTGTAAGACGTAGTATATGGCGAGAAACACTGAAAAACTTGAAAAATGAGAAATAAACACGGTTGGACCTGTATTATGACGAGAAAACTGAAAAACTTTGAAATGAGACACAAACAATGTATGACCTGGAAAATGGCAAGAAACACTGAAAAAGATGGAAAATGAGAAATGCAGACTTTAGGACCTGGAATATGGCGAAAAAACTGAAAATCATTGAAAATTAGAAACACACACTGTAGGACACGAAATGAGGCTAAAATCTCTGTAAAACGTGAAAAATGCGAAATGCACACTGTAGGAACTGCAATGTGGCGAGAAACACTGAAAAACTTGAAAAATGAGAAATTCATACTGTAGGTCCTGGAGTTTAGCGAGAAAACTGAAAATCATGGAAAATGAGAAACACAGTTTGTAAGACCTGCAATATGGCAAGAAACACTGAAAAACGAGAAAAAATAGAAATGCACAAGTTTGGACATGGAGTATGACGAGAAAACTGAAAATCATGGAAAATGAGATATAGACACTGTAGGGCCTCTAATACGGTGAGAAACACTAAAAAACTTTCAAACTGATAAATGCACACTGTAGGACATAAAATATGGCTAGAAAAACTGAAAGACTTGAAAAATGAGAAATGCACAAGGTTGGACCTGGAGTACAGCAAGAAAACTGAAAATCATGGTAAATGAGAAATACACACTGTAGGACATGGAGTATGGCTAGAAAACTGAAAATCATGGAAAATGAGAAACACACACTGTGAGACGTGAAATATGTCGAGTAACACTGAAAAACTTGAAAAATGTGAAATGAACAAGGTTGGACATGGAGTATGGCGAGAAAATTGAAAATCATGGAAAATGAGAATTACACACAGTAGGACCTGGAATATGGTGAGAAACACTCAAAAACGTGGAAAATGAAAAATGCTCAAGATAGGACATGGAGTATGGCGAGGAAACTGACAAACGTGTAAAATGAGACACAAACACTGTTTGACCTGGAATATGGCAAGAAACACTCAAAAATGTGGAAAATGAGAAACACACATTGTAGGACATGAAATATGGCCAGAAACACTGAAAAACTTGAAAAATGAGAAATGCACAAGTTTGGACCTGGAGTACAGCAAGAAAACTGAAAATCGTGGAAAATGAGAAACACAAATTTTAGGACCTGTAATATGGCGAGAAAAACTCAAAATCTTGGGAAATGAGAAATGCACACTGTAGGACGAGGAGTATGGCGAGAAAACTGAAAATCACGGACAATGAGAAACACACACTGGAGGACGTTAAATATCGCTAGAAACACTGAAAAACTTGAAAAATGGGAAATACACACTGTAGGACCTGAATTATGGCGAGAAAACTGAAAAAAAAATTGGAAAATGAGACACAAACAGTGTATGACCTGGAATATGGTGAGGAACACTGAAAAAAGTGGAAAATGAGAAATGCACACTGTAGGACCTGGAGTATGGCAAGAAAACTGAACATCATGGAAAATGAGAAACACACACTGTAGGACATAAAATATGGTGAGAAGCACTGAAAATCTTGGAAAATGAGAAATGAACAGTGTATGACCTGGAGTATGGCGAGAAAACTGAAAAATGTGGAAATAGAGACCCAAACTCCGTAGGACCTGGAATATGACAAGAAACATTGTAAAAGGTAGAAAATGAGAAATGCACACTGTAATACCTGGAATATGGCGAGAAAACTGAATAAAGTGGAAAATGAGACACAAACACTATTTGATATGAAATATGGCTAGAAATACTGAAAAATGTGAACAATGAGAAATGCACAAGTTTGGACCTGGAGTATTGCGAGAAAACTGAAAATCATGGAAAATGAGAAAAACAAACTGTACATTCTGAAATATGGCGAGAAACACTCATAAACTTGGAAAAAGAGAAATGCACACTGTAGGACGAGGAGTATGGTAAAAAGGTGGAAAATGAGACACAAACACTGTATGACCGGGAATATGGCAAGGAATACTGAAAGACTTGAAAAATGAGAAATACACACTGCAGGACCTGGATTATGACGAGAAAATTGAAAATAATGGAAAATGAGAAACTCAGTGTAAGACATGAGATATGGTGAAAACCACTGTAAAACGTGAAAAATGAGCAATGCACACTCTAAGACCTGGAGTAGGGCGAGAAAACTGAAAATCGTGGAAAATGAGAAACAGAGACTTTAGGACCTAGAATATGGCGAGAAACACTCGAAAACTTGGAATAAGAGAACTCCAAACTCTACTACATGGAGTATGGCGAGAAAACTAAAAATCACGGATAATGAGAAACACAAATCATAGGACTTGAAATATGATTAGAAACCCAGAAATAGTTGAAAAATGAGTAATACACACTGTAGGACATGGATTATTGCGAGAAAATTGAAAAAAGTTGAAAATGAAACATAAACAGTGTATGACCTGGAATATGGCGAGAAACACTGAGAAAGATGGAAAATGAGAAATGCACATGGTAGGTAGGACCTGGAATATTGAGAGAAAACTGAAAATCATGGAAAATGACAAACACAGATTGTAGGACCAGCAATATAGTGAGAAACACTCAAAAATGAGAAAAATGAGAAATGCACACGGACCTGGAGTATGGCGAGAAAACTGAAAATAACGTGGAAAATGAAACACAAACACTGTTTGACGTGGAATATGTCGAGAAACACTGAAAATGCTGGAAAATGAGAAATGCACACAGTAAAACCTGGATATATCAAGAAAACTGAAAATCACGTAAAATGAGAAACACACACTGTAGGATGTGAAATATGGCAAGAAACACCGAAAATCTTGAAAAATAAGAAATATTCACTATAGGACCTGGATTATGGCGAGAAAACTGAAAAATGTGGAAAATGAGACACAAACACAGTATGACCTGGAATATGTCGAGAAAACTGAATATCATGTAATGAGACATATACACTGTAGTACATTAAATATGGCAAAAACCACTGTAAAACGTGAAAAATGAGAAATGCACACTCTAGGACCTTGAGTATTGCGAGAAAACTGAAAATCATGGAAAAGGAGAAACACACACTGTAGGAAGTGAAATATGGCGAGAAACACTGAAAAACGTGAAAAATGAGAAATGCACAATTTTGGACCTAGAGTATGGCAAAAAAACTGAAAATCACGGATTATCCTGATATTTTTGTTCCTGCCGGCAAGAACACACTCAGGACAACTGGAATCTTCTGGGTCAAAAACTTTATCGCTTACTTATCAGGAGGGAAGACCCGAACCGGGAAAATGGCGCTGCTTATATAGCCCGCAGCGTGACGTTTCAGCACCTGATGTGGCGTGACTGCTCCTGATTCATGGCTCGCCCATCACCCCATTACTACGCAGCGAGATGAACAGTGACTAGGCGTGAATTCACTCTTGCACTTGCGCATAAGGCTTGTTTACTAGTTAGGCGCAGTGGAAGCCAGCACCATCTTATAATGGCGATTGCTCATGGCATGCACACAATTGCTCATCACACGGCTCTCCACATCTCCCCCTTTTTATTTTATTAAAATTTGAGGCTGGTCTAGGCCTCTGCAGTCATGTCAATCTGCTGTGGTTCCTGTCTTAGGTCATTCCTCCAATGTCACAGCCTTTCCTGTCATAGGGTAGCCCTATCACCACCAGGTCCTGTGTCTTAGGTTGGTCTGTGCATGAGGAAAGTTGCCCTTCTCTGGATACCGCAGTACTGTGTGACAGTAACTGCTAAATGACCTAGGGCGAACTTTATAAAAGAGGCCAGGCAAAAAAAAAACGAATTAGTAAACCGCAGCGAGGTGTAAGTGCTGATCAATGACCGTTGAGTCTCTTACATTCCAGTGCAATGTATCCACAAATCTGTGGGATGCAATAGCAGAGAACTCAGATGCCATTTAGGTCTTAAGCATGGACAGCCAAATTTCAGGGAAGGCCCCTTGTTCAATGGCTGCAAGTGCTTGAGTTATAACGACCTTGTCACGGTTTTGTTGGGTTCTGAGCTTACAAACCAACCAGAGCATAAACACAAGTCCACAGCAGACGACAGCAGCAAATAAAACCACCCCACCCATTCCTTAAAATAAGAAAAAGCCGATGAAATCCAGAAGGAGAGACCCTCTGTCAATGATAAGTCCACTCGTGTCGAGTTGATCCTGAGAACAGACGCTCTCAGCGCCTCAAGGGTCTCATCGAATCTTTCAGACCAATTTCCTGAAAGATACAAAGAAATCTGCCTAGACAGATTAGCAAACATGTAAATATTGATTTTTCCCAAAGGAGGAAATATGTGTGACATCCATTTGCCAGCTCCAAGAACGTGAGCTAATAGTGGAGCAGGACTGATTGCTTAGCCCTTGTAAAGAGTGTGATGACTGAGTTACAGGCCAGTTTTTGGCCACCAGTTAGAAGAAATAAGACTTTTGTCTGCTCCTGTATCTAAAATTCCCTTAAATTGTTTCGTATCTATAACTATTTCCAAGGATGGCCTGGAATTTAAAGGCATTATTAAGTAAGCAGAATCATTTCCAGTAGAACCAATCCCTCTGGCAGCTCGAGGAATATCAGAGGAAGGAAAACAGCCACGTAGGCTTGGCAAAATTATTAGTTGAGCTATTCTGTCCCCTTGTGATATAGAAAAGACACCTTGAGGACAAGAACAGAGAACCTGAAGTTCCCCTTTATAATTCTGTTCTACAACTCCAGGGTGGACAATAAGACTTTGTAGGCTGCAAGAGCCTGCCTCGTATATCTCTAATTGAATGACAGTCCTTAGCCCAATGATATCCTTTTCCACATTTAGTACACAATCCTGGTGCTGTCCTTTTTATAGGGGCTCTGCAGTCCTTTTTTAAATGTCCTGGTTTGCCACAATTAAAGCAAAGTTTGAGCTGAGATGAATCCTAGCGCCTCCTCCCCTGCAGAATGGCTGCTGCCAATTCAACATTAGTAAGCGGCCCTCCAAGCTCACCACAAACCTTTAACCAGTCCTGTAACCCCTTACTCTTTCTAGGTGTAATTGATGATCTGCATTCCTGCGTAGCTTGTTCATAAACCAATTGTTCAATTAAAGGCATAGCTGCCTGTGGATCACCAAATATCCTCCCAGTTGTCTCCATCATTCGGGCCACAAAGTCTGAGAAGGACGCCTGTGGGCCTTGAGTAATCTTGGTCAAATGCCCACTTGCCTCTCCCTTCTTAGAGAGTGCCTTCCATGCCTTAACAGCGGCAGCTGAGATCTGAGCGTATGCTCCTCAATGGTAATCTGTTTGGTTAGCAGCATGCTGTCCCTGACCTGAAAGTAATTCAAACTTCCACGTTCTCTGGTCCCCTTCCATGGTGGCATTGACCCTTGCCTGCATTGGCAGGAGTCCTGCCACAAGGCTTTCCATTCAAGATACATTCCCATACTGGGGGCTGCAGCTTTTACTACAGTCTGCCAATCACCAGGAGTCATAGAGTAATTCGCAAGCCTTTCAACTTGTGCTACAGTGAAATTAGCACTGACTCCATAATTGTGAACTGCTTCTGCGAGCTCCTTAATCAGTATATACTCTAACAGAGCGTGAACACACCCTCCCTCAGCTCCTTCAAAAACAGGGAACGCTTGCTGCACTTTTCTCTATTCCTCCTTTGGAATGAATAAATCTGAATGATACCTCTGCACACTAAGCTCTGAATGGTTGCTCTGCACATAGGGCGCAGGTGCACTAGGACCCGGAAGCCGATAGTCTGGAGGCCAAGCAGCAAGCTGGCTTTTGCCAGCAGCTTTTTGACTTTTTCTGGACTGAGTAGCTCGCTTTTTATCTTGCTGGTACCTTTCTCCCTTATAACGAACTGCTTCCTCCTTCAAGTCCGTTTCTTCAGAGGAGCTAAGTCCTTCATCTGATTTTGAGCTACTAAGAGCTAGCCGCTTAAACTCATCTAGTGGCGGGTATAAGTTCCCTCTCCTAGAAACCTCCGCTGACTGATCTTTTTTCTTTTCTTTTTCCTTCTCCTTCCTTCCAATCTCTCCCCAGGTATTCTTCCCTGACATTAACTTTTCCTAGGGTTCAAGACCCATGGAAAGGCCTGTATGCTTAATTGGTGCACCATGATTCCTCTTTGCTCCTGCTCTCTCTCCCCACTTTACCTCTGATAGACTGTCTTGAATTTCGTCCAGAATTCTCTGCCCTGCCTTAAACACTTGTTAACATGTGAAAAGGAACAAAAAGGCTTCTAACACTGGAGAAAGTTCAAGGCCAGACATACCTCGCAAAGCTGTAATGTGTCCTGCAGTTCTGGTTCCGCCCTGTGAACGAGGGATCTCCCTTGCACCAGTGTGATGGTATAAAGTTCCCAGGTTCCTCGGCACCACTTATCCCGAGCTTTTGTCCCCACTGGCAAGAACACACTCAGGATAACCAGAATCTTCTGCGGCAAAAAGCTATATTGCTTACTTATCAGGAGGGAGGACACCGAACCAGGAAAATGGCACTGCTTATATAAACCACAGCGTGACGTTTCAGCACCTGATGTGGCTTGACAGCTCCTGATTCTTTGCTCGCCCATCACCCCATTACTACTGCGTGAGATGGGCAGTGATTAGGGGTGAGTTCACTCTTACACTTGCGCATAAGGCTTGTTTACTAGTTAGGCACAGTGGAAGCCAGCCCAGTCTTATAATGGCGATTGCTCCCGGCACAGCTCTCCACAAAGAATAATAAGAAAGACACACTGTAGGATGTGTAATGTGGCGAGAAACACTGAAAAATGTAAAAAATGAGAAATGCACAAGTTTAGACCTGGAATATGGCGTGAAAACTGAAACCATGGAAAATGAGAAATACGCAATATAGGACCTGGAATATGGCGAGAAACACTCAAAAACGTCGAAAATGAACAATGCACACTGTAGGACAATTAGTATGGCCAAGAAAACTGAAAATATTGGAAAAAGAGAAACACACACTGTAGGACGTGAAATATGGCAAAAAAAAAAAAAAAAAAAAAAACACTGAAAAACGTGGAAAATGAGAAATACCCACTGCAGGAACTGGATTATGGAGAGAAAACTGAAAAACGTGGAAAATAAGACACAAAAACAGTAGGACCTGGAATATGGCGAGAAACACTCAAGAAAGTGCAAAATGAGAAATGCATACTCTAGGATATGGAATATGGCGAGAAACCTGAAAAACGTGAAAAATTAAAAAGAACACTGTAGGATCTGAGGTATGACAAGAAAACTGAATAATGAAAAATGAGAAAGACACATTGTAGGATGTAAAATATGGCAGAAACACTGAAAAACGTGAAAAATGAGAAATGAACACTGTAGGACCTGGAATATGGCAATAGAACTGAAAATCATGGAAAATGAGAAACACACACTGTAAGACATGTAATATTGCGAGAAACACTCAAAAACGTGGAAAATGAGAAATGCACACCATAAGACCTGGAGTATGGCGAGAAAACAGAAAAATGTGGAAAATGAGACACAACCACGTTAGGACCTGGAATATGACGAAAAACATTGTAAAAGGTAGAAAATGAGAATTGCACACCGTAGGAACTGGAATATGGCGAGAAAAATGAAAAAAAGTGGAAAATGACACACAAACACTATTTGAACTGGAATATGGCGACAAACATTCAAAATGTGGAAAATGAGAAATCTTCACTCTAGAACCTGGAATATGGCGAGAAAACTGAAAATCTGGAAAATTAGAAACACACACTGTAGAACAAGAAATACGGCAAGAAACAGTGAAAAACTTGAAAAATGAGAAATACACCGTGTAAAACCAGGATTATGGCAAGAAAACTGAAAAACGTGTAAAGTGAGAAACAAACATTGTATGACCTGTAATATAGCGAGAAACACTGAAAAAGATGGGAAATGAGAAATGAACTTTGTAGGAACTGGAATATGGCAAGAAAACAGAAAATCATGGAAAATGAGAAACACACACTACAGGACGTAAAATATAGCGAGAAACACTGAAAAAGAGAAAAATGAGAAAAACACACTGTAGGACAAGGACTATGCCGAGAAAACTGAAAATTATGGAAAATGAGGAACACATACTGTAGGACATAAAATATGGCGAGAAACACTGAAAACTGTAAAAAATGAGAAATACACGGTGTAAAACCTGGATTATGGCAGGAAAACTGAAAAAATTGGAAAATGAGAAACAAACAGAGTAGGACGTGGAATATGGAGAGAAACACTGAAAAACATGGAAAATGAGAAATGCACAATGCAGAATCTGGATTATGGCGAGAAATATGAACATCATGGAAAATGACAAACACAGATTAGGACGTGAAACCTGGAAAATGTGAAATGCACACTGTTGGACCTGGAGTATGGCAACAAAACTAAAAAGTGTGGAGAATATGACACAAACACTGTAGGACCTGGAATATGATGAGAAACAATGAAAAAGTTAGAAAATGAGAAAAGCACACTCTAGGACCTGGAATATGGAGAGAAAACTGAAAAACGTGGAAAAGGCGACAAAAACACTGTTTGACCTGGAATATGGCTAGAAACACTCAAAAAAGTGTAAAATGAGAAATGCACACTGTAGGACCTGGAGTATTGCCAGAAAAATGAAAATAATAGAAAATGAGAAACACATACCGTAGGACGTGAAATATGGCAAAAAACACTGAAAAACGTGAAAAATGAGAAATGTGCACTGCAGGACCTGAAATATCATGAGAAACCTGAATATCTTGGAAAATGAGAAACAGACTGTAGGACCTGGAATATGGTGAGAAACACTCAAAAACATGGAAAATGAGAAATGCTCACTTGTAGGACCTGGAGTAGAAAAGAAAACTGAAAATAGTGCAAAATGAGAAACACACACTGTAGGACCTGGAATATGGTGAGAAACACTCAAAAACGTGGAAAAGGAGAAACGAACACTGTTTGACCTGGAATATGGCTAGAAACACTCAAAACCGTGGGAAATGAGTAATGCACACTGTAGTACCTGGAGTATTGAGAGAAAATTGAAAATAATGGTCTATGAGAAACACACATTGTAGCACGTGAAATATGGCAGAAACACTGAAAAACATGAATAATTAGAAATACACACTGTAGGACCTGGATTATGAAAAGAAAACTGAAAAACGTGGAAAATGTGACATAAACAGTGTAGGACCTGGAATATGGCAAGAAACACTCAAAAACGTGGAAAATGAGAAATGCACACCATAAGACCTGGAGTATGGCGAGAAAATTGAAAAGTGTGAAAAATGAGACACAAACACTGTAGGAACTGGAATATGACGAAAAACGTTGTAAAAGGTAGAAAATGAGAATTGCACACTGTAGAAACTGGAATATGGCGAGAAAAATGAAAAAAAGTGGAAAATGACACACAAACACTATTTGAACTGGAATAAGGCAACAAACATTCAAAAATGTGGAAAATGAGAAATCTTCACTCTAGAACCTGGAATATGGTGAGAAAACTGAAAATCTGGAAAATTAAAAACACACTCTAGAACAAGAAATACGGCAAGAAACAGTGAAAAACTTGAAAAATGAGAAATACACAGTGTAAAACCAGGATTATGGCAAGAAAACTGAAAAACGTGTAAAATGAGAAACAAACATTGTATGACCTGTAATATGGCGAGAAACACTGAAAAAGATGGAAAATGAGAAATGAACTTTGTAGGAAATGGAATATGGCAAGAAAACAGAAAATCATGGAAAATGAGAAACACACACTACAGGACGTAAAATATAGCGAGAAACACTGAAAAAGAGAAAAATGAGAAAAACACACGGTAGGACAAGGATTATGCCGAGAAAACTGAAAATTATGGAAAATGAGAAACACATACTGTAGGACATAAAATATGGTGAGAAACACTGAAATATGTGAAAACAGAGAAATGTACTCTGTATGACCTGAAAAATGGCGACAAAACTAAAAATCGTGGGAAATGAGAAATGCACACTGTAGAATCTGCAATATTGCGAGAAAAATGAACATCATGGAAAATGAGAAACACACACAGTAGGATGTGAAGTGTAGATAGAAACACTGAAACCGGTGAAAAATGAGAAAGACACACTGTAGGGCCAGGATTATGGTGAGGAACCTGAAAATCATGGAAACACACACTGTAGGACATGTAATAAGGCGAGAAACACTCAAAAATGTGGAAAATGAGAAATGCACACTGTAGGATCTGGAGTATGGCGAGAAAACTGAAAATAATAGAAAGTGAGAAACACAAACTGTAGGACGTGAAATATGGTGAAAAAACGTGAAAAATGAGAAGTACACACTGTAGGACTTGTATTATGACGGGAATGCTAAAAAACGTTGAAAATGAGAAACCCACACTTTAGGACCTGGAATATCGGGAGAAACACTCAAAAACGTAGAAATGAGAATTGCATACAGTAGGACCTGGAATATGTTGAGAAAACTGAAAAATGTGGAAAAAGAGACACAAACACTGTAGGACCTTGAATACAACGAAAACATTGAAAAAGATAGAAAATGTGAAATGCCCACTGTAAGACATGGAATAAGCCTAGAAAACTGAAAAACCTGGAAAATGAGACAAAAACACTGTTTGACCTGGAATATGGCTAGAAACAGTCAAAAACGTGGAAAATGAGAAATGCACACTGTAGGACCTGGACTATGCCAAGAAAACTGAAAATAATAGGAAATGAGAAACACAAATTGTAGGACCTGAAATATGGCGAGAAATACTGAAAATAATGAGAAATACACACCGTAAGACCTGAAATATGGCAAGAAAACTGAAAATCAAGGAAAATGAGAAACACAGACTGTAGGACCTGGAATATGGCTAGAAACACTAAAAACGTGAAAAATGAGAAATACGCACTGTAGGACCAGGATATGCCGAGAAAACTGACCAACAAGAAAAATGAGAAACTCACATTGTAGGACCTGGAACATAGCGAGAAACACTGAAAAACAAGGAATATGAGAAATGTACACCATAGGACGTGGAATATGGCGAGAAAACTGAAAAAAAAAAACGTGGAAAATGAGACACACACACTGTAGTATCTGGAAAATGGCGAGAATAACTGAAAAACGTACAAAATGAGAAACACAGAGTGTAGGACCTAGAATATGGCAAGAAAACTGACAAAGGAGGGAAATGAGAATTTCACATGGTAGGACATGGAATATGGAGAGAAAGAGTGAAAAACATGAAAATGAGAAATACACTTTATGAGCTGGAATATGGCAAGAATACTGAAAAACTTGGAAAATGAGACACACACATTCTAGGACCTGGCATATGGCGAGAAAAAAATGAAAAACATGAACAATGAGAAATACACACTGTATGAGCTGGAATATGGCGAGAACACTGAAAAACATGGAAAATGAGACACACACACTGTATGTCCTGGAATATGGCGAGAAAAACTGACAAAGGAGGAAAATGAGAATTTCACATGGTAGGACATGGAATATGGAGAGAGAGAGTGAAAAACATGAAAATGAGAAATACACACTGTATGAGCTGGAATATGGAAAGAGTACTGAAAAACTTGGAAAATGAGACACACACATTCTAGGACCTGGCATATGGCGAGTAAAAATGAAAAACATGAACAATGAGAAATACA
Source organism: Mus spretus (assembly GCA_921997135.2). Classification (NCBI taxonomy): domain Eukaryota; kingdom Metazoa; phylum Chordata; class Mammalia; order Rodentia; family Muridae; genus Mus; species Mus spretus. The sequence continues at coordinate 2,249 of CAKLHJ020000109.1, read as the reverse complement.
CACTGTATGAGCTGGAATATGGCAAGGACACTGAAAAACATGGAAAATGAGAATATACACAGTAGGACATGGATTATGGCAGGCAACTGACCAACAAGGAAAATGAGAAACTCACATTGTAGCACCTCGAGCAGATGAGAAACACTGAAAAACATGAAAATAAGAAATGTACACTGTCGGACCTAGAATATGGCGAAAAACTGAAAAACGTGGAATATGAGCCACACACACTTTAGGACCTGGAATATGGCGAGAATCACTGGAAAACGTGGAAAATGATACACACACACTGTAGGACTAGGAATATAGAGAGAAAACTGAAAAACGTGGAATTTGAGACACACACACTGTAGGACCTGGATAATGGCGAGAAACCGTGAAAACCGTGAAAAATGAGAAATACACTCTGGAGGACCTAGATTATGGTGAAAAAACATTAAAACATGGAAAATGAGACACAAACGCTGTATGACCTGGGATATGGTGAGAAATGCTGAAAAGCATGAAAAATTAGAAATGTACAATATATTACCTGAAATATGACAAGAAAAATGACCAACAAGGAAAATGAGAAACTCGCGTGAGTGGACCTGGAACATAGCGGGAAACAATGAAAAACATGAAAAATTAGAAATGTACACTGTAGGACCTGGAATATGGCGAGAAAACTGAAAAAAAAGGTGGAAAATAAGACACAAACACTGTATGACCTGGATTATGGCGAGATAACTGACCAACAAGGAAAATGAGAAACTCACATGATAGGACCTGGAACATAGCGAGAAACAATGAAAAACGTGGAACATGAGACACACACACTGTAGGATCTGGATTATGATGAGAGAACTGACAAAGGAGGAAAATGAGAATCTCATAAGGTAGGACCTAGAATATGGCAAAAAAGAGTGAAAAACATGCAAAATGAGAAATACACACTGTATGAGCTGGAATATGGAAAGAAAGCTGAAAAACATGGGAAATGATACACACACATGCTAGGACATATAATATGGTGAAAAAAGTGAAAAACATGAAAAATGAGAAATACTCACGGTATGAACTGGAATATGGCGAGACTACTGAAAAACATGGAAAGTGAGAAACACACTGTATGAGCTGGAATATGGCAAGAAACAATGAAAAAAACGTGACAAATGAGAAATACACTCTGTAGGACCTGGATTGTGGCAAGAAAACTGATCAACAAGGAAAATGAAAATCTCATATGATAGGACCTGGAATATGGCGAGAAACACTGATAAATGTGATAAATGGAAATGAACACTGTATGTCCTGGAATATGGAGAGAAATCTGACCAACAAGGAAAATGAGACACAGACACTGTAGGACCCGAAATAAGACGATAACCACTGAACATCTTGAAAAATGAGAAATGTATACTGTAGGACCAGAAATATGGCGGAAACACTGAAAAACATGGAAAATGAGAAACACACACTGTAGGACCTGGGAATATGGTGAGAAAACTAACAAACGAGGAAAATGAGAAATAGTCACTGTAGGAACTGGAATAAGGCAAGAAACACTGAAAAACTTGACTAATAAGAAATGTACACTGTAGTACCTGGATTATGGTGAGAAAACTGAAAAACATGGAAAATGAGACACACACACTGTAGGACCTGGGATATGGCAAGAAAATTGACAAAGGAGGAAAATGAGAAACTCACATATCAGCACCTAGAATATGGAGAGCAACACTGTAAAATGTGCAAAATGACAAATACACACTGTATGAGTTGGAATATGACGAGAAATCTGAAAAACGTGGGAAATGATACACACACATGCTAGGACCTAGAATATGGCAAGAAAAAGTGAAAACTTGAAAATTAGAAATACACACTGTAGGACCTGGAATATGGCAAGAAAAAATGAAAATTTTTAAGTTAGAAATACACACTTTAGGACCTGGATTATGGCGAGAAAACTGAAAAACGTGGAAAAAGATACACACACACTAGGATGTGAATTATAACGAGGAACATGTAAATATGTGAAAAATGAGAAATGTACATTGTAGAACATTAATATGGCAAAAAAAACGGAAAATGTGGAAAATGATACACACAAAATGTAGCATCTGGAATATGGGGAGAAAATTGAAAAACGTGAAAACTGAGACACACACACTGTTTGATGTGGAATATGGGGAAATCACTCAAAAACGTTGAAAGTGACAAATGCACACTGTAGGACATGGAATATGGCAAGAATCACTGGAAAA
>CAKLHJ020000108.1:0-12297 GCA_921997135.2 Mus spretus | reverse complement strand
CCTCGCCCCCCCCCGCTCCCCAAACCAAACACTCTCATTCCTGGTCGTGGCATTCTCCTATATAGGGGCATAGAGCCTTCACACGATCAAGGGCTTCTTCTCCCATTGATGACAGACTAGGCCATCTTCTGCTACAAATATAGATAGAGCCACAAGTTCCACCATGTGTTTTCTTGAATGGTGATATTGTTCCAAAAAGCTCTAAGGGTAATTGTTAGTTCATATTGATGTTCCTTCTATGGGGCTTCAGTCCCCTTCAGCTCCTTGGATACTTTCTGTGGCTCCTTCATTGGGGACCTTGTGCTCCGTCAAATGGATGACAGTGAGCATCCACTTCTGTATTTGCCAGGCACTGGCTAAAGCCTCACAGCAGACAGCTATATTCGGATCTTTTCAGCTAAATCTTGCTGGCATATGCAATAGTGTCTCGATTTGGTGGTTGTATATGGGATGGATCCCTGGGTGAGGCAGTCTCTGGATGTTCTTTCCTTCCGTCTCAGCTACAATCTTCGTCTTTATAATTCATTCAATGGGTAATTTGTTTGCCATTCTAAGAAGGAACCAAGTATCCACACTTTGGTCTTCTTTCTTCTCAAATTTATGTTTTTTACAAATTGTATTTTGGATATTTTAAGTTTCTGGGCTAATATCCACTTATCCGTGAGTGCATATCATGTGTGTTCTTTTTTGATTGGGTTACCTCATTCAAGATGATATCCTCAAGATCCATCTATTTGCCTAAGAATTTGATAAATTCATTGTTTTTAATTGCTGAGTATTACTCCATTGTGTAAATGTACCACATTCTCTGTATCCAATCCTATGTTGAGCGACATCTGGGTTCTTTCCAGCTTCTGGCTATTATAAATAAGGCTGCTATGAAACATAGTGGAGCATGTGTTCTTGTTACAAGTAGTACACTATCTTCTAGGTGTATGCCCAGGAGAGGTATTGCTGGATCTTCTTGTAGTACTATGTCCAGTTTTCTGAGGAACAGCCACACTGATTTCCAGAGTAGTTGTAAAAGCTTGCAATCCCACCAGCAATGGAGGAGTGTTCCTCTTTCTCCACATCCTTGACAGCATCTGCTGTCACCTGAATTTTTGATATTAGCCATTCTGACTGGTGTGAGGTGGAATCTCAGGGTTGTTTTGATTTGCATTTCTCTGATGATTAAGGATGTTGAACATTTTTTCAGGTGTTTCTCAGCCATTAAGTATTCCTCAGTTGAGAATTCTTTGTTTATCTCTGTACCCCATTTTTAATGGGATTATTTGATTTTCTGGAGTCCAGATTCTTGAGTTTTTTGTATATATTGGATATTAGTCACCTATCAGATTTAGGATTGGTAAAGACCCTTTCCCAATCTGTTGGTGGCTTTTTTGTCTCACTGACAGTGTCTTTTTCGTACAGAAGCTTTGCAATTTTATGAGGTCCCACTTGTCAATTATTGATCTTACAGAAAAAAAGCATGGCTGTTCTGTTCAGGAATTTTTTCCTCTGTTCCCATCCATATCTTTAAGGCTTTCCCCCACTTTCTCCTCTATAAGTTTCAGAGTCTCTGGTTTTATGGGGAATTCCTTGATCCACTTAGATTTGAGGTTTGTACAAGGAGATAAGAATGGGTCAATTCTCATTCTTCTACATGATAACCTCCAGATGTGCCAACACCATTTGTTGAAAATGCTGACTTTTTTCCCACTGGATGGTCTTAGCTCCCTTGTCAATACTCAAGTGACCATAGGTGTGTGGATTCATTTCTGGGTCTTCTATTCTATTCCATTGTTCTACCCAGCATTTGCTGTACCAGTACCATGTAGTTTTTATCACAATTGCTCTGTAATACAGCTTGAGGTCAGGCATAGTGATTCCACCAGAGGTTCTTTTATTGTTGAGAATACTTTTTGTTATCCTAGGTTTTTGGTTTTTTTTTTGTTTTGTTTTGTTTTGTTTTGTTTTTTTGTTATTCCAGATGAATTTGCAAATTGCCCTTTCTAACTTAGTGAAGAACTGAGTTGGAATTTTGATGGGGATTGCATTGAATCATTAGATTGCCTTCAGCAAGATAGTCATTTTTACTATATTAATCCTGCCAATCCATGAGTATGGGCGATCATTACATCTTCTGAGATCTTCTTTGATTTCTTTCTTCAGAGACCTGAAGATCTTATCATAGAGATCTTTTACTTCCTTAGTTAGAGTCACACTACGGTATTTGATATTATTTGTGAATATTATGAAGGGTATTGTTTCCCTAATTTCTTTCTCAGCCTGTTTATCCTTTGTGTAGAGAAAGACCACTGATTTTTGAGTTAATTTTATATCCAGCTACTGCACTGAAACTGTTTATCAGGTTTAGAAGTTCTCTGGTGGAATTTTTAGGGCCACTTATGTATACTATCATATCATTTACAAATAGTGATATTTTGACTTCTTCCTTTCCAATTTGTATCCCCTTTATCTCCTTTGTTGTCTAATTGCTCTGGCTAGGACTTCACATACTATATTGAATAGGTAGGAAGAAAGTAGGCAGCCTTGTCTCATTCCTGATTTTAGTGGGATTGCATCAAGTTTCTCTCCATTTACTTCAATGTTGGGTACTGGATTGTTGTATATTGCTTTTATTATGTTCAGGTATGGGCCTTGAATTCCTGATCTTTCAAAGACATTAATCATGAAGGGGTGTTGGATTTTGTGAAATGGTTTGTCAGCATCTAACAAAATGATCATGTGATTTTTGTCTTTGAGTTTGTTTATATAGTGGATTATGCTGATGGATATCCATATATTATACCATTACTGCATCCCTGGGATGAAGAGTACCTGATCATGATGGTTGATCATCCACCATATTGATGTGTTCTTGTATTCGGTTTGCAAGGATTTTATGGAGTATTTTTGCATTGATATTCATAAGGGAAATTGGTCTGACGTTCACTTTCTTTGTTGGGTCTACTTATCAGAGTAATTGTGGCTTCATATAATGAATGGGTTAGAATACCTTTTGTTTCATTTTTGTCAAATACTATGAGGAGAATTGGAATTAAGTCTTCTTTGATGAATATGAAGTGCCACTCCTTGTCTTTTTTGATAACTTCGGGTTGGAAATCGATTTTATTCAACATTAGAATGGCTACTCCAGCTTGTTTCTTCAGACTGATTTCTTGGAAAATTTGTTTTCCAGCCTTTTTCTCTGACTTACCATGCCTTCTAATTTTGTACTTCTCCTAGGCTTACGAGGTCTCCCATGTATATCAGACTCCCGATCCATAGTAAGGAAGACTTCAGAATGGGCTAGGGTGTAGATAATGTATTTTATGCTGCACCATCTCAATATGAGCTCCTGGTTTTCAACACTGTATCAAGTATTACCACAGAAACAGTGCATGTGTATTTTTATTTGATCTCCCTTCATTCCCATGCCGTTGGAAACAGACTTCTGAAAAAAAATCATCTTTGATGATTTTTCTTTCAACTCTATCACCCCTACTTGACGATTTGCACTCCCTTAGATACCATCTGGTAGAGATTTGCAATCAGAATCAATAATCCTGGTGATGGTAATAAGATCCTATCCAGGATTTAAGGTTTGTACACTATGAATAGATATTACATAGCAAAGTGTGAAATATAAAAATAAGTATACTTTTGTGTTGATTTGAATAGGATCACATAGATAGAATCTCTTATGTATTATGTGGAAGCAGCACCTATCAATAAAATGCCTATGGTCAAAGAGCTGAGGCATGATTGGAAGGTGTGACATCTGGAAGGGAGAGCTAAGATTCTGGATAATTGTCAGGACTGAAAGATTTGTCACAATCACTGAAGGAAACATTCCTATGAAAATGAGGAGAGGTAACCAAACACTTGGTTTGGCTTAGAATACAATAAATGGATAGTTAAGTTATGAGCTATTTGGTGATTATGCCAAGGCTTCTGGTCTAGGCACTTATTCAAAAATAATTCAGTTTCAAGAGTTGTTATTCTCAGAACAAAGGAGAAAGGTTCATCTCTACAGGAATAGCCCCAATAGTCTCATCTGATTGAATACTTGGTCCTTAAGGACTGTTACTAGTAGAAAGTATGTTGGAGTAGGAGTGGCCTTGTTGAAGGAAGTATGTCACTGTCAGGACAATCTTTAATGTCTCCTATACCATAGCTATGTCAGGTGTGGCACGCAATCTTCTTCTGCTGCCTGTGGATCAAGATTTTCCAGCTCCTTCTCCAAATTCACACCTGCCTGCACACAGCCATGCTTCCCACCATGACAATAATTAAACTTCTGAAACTGTGAGTCAATCGCAATTAAATATTTTCCTTTGTAAAAACTTCATTGGAGCTCGGTTTTGGTAGTGCATGCCTTTAAACCTAGTACTCAGAGGAGGTAGAGGCAGAGGTGGAGGTAGAGGCGGAGGCAGAGGCAGAGTCAGGCAAATCTCCCTGAGTTTGACCTACAGACTAAGTTCCAGGACAGCCTGGGCTACACAGAGAAACCCTGCCTGTAACCCAGACACAGACATAGTCATAGACACATAATAGACAATAACACTGACAGAGACACAGACAGAGAGTCAGAGACAGTCTCTCTCTCTCTCTCTCTCTCTGTCTCTCTCTCTGTCACACACACACACACACACACACACACACACACACACACACACACACAAACTCTAGGTGCCTCTCCTTCATGAGGGTAAAGGTGTGCTTACATTTCTCCTCCTCTCAACATGTTAAATTCTATAAACGTGCAAACATAGGGCATAGGACACATTAAACTTGTCCTGACAGTGACATACAAGCAAGCAAACAAACATACTACCTTGCATTATTTCATAGTCAGTGGGAAGCATCAGGAAGAAAAGAGCTGGCCAATCTCAATGAACATGCAATGGAAAACTGATTATAGGGTGGACACCAAAAAATAGAAAAGAAGAGCCTCCAATGTTCCCTGATATTTAGAGGGTATATGACAAAGACAAATGCCATTTAAATAGTGCTTTTCCAGAAAGGAAGAAAATGACTTAGCTTTCATCCCTAAACTGAGTGAAGAAATATAAAAACCTGTGAATTCTACCAACTTTTCTTCCCACAATCCTTTAAAAATAAATCCTTTCACATGCTATTCTATCTTCTACAGACAAGCAACTGGGTTGTACTCCAACTGTGAGGAGCCGCCCTCACATTTGCCATTATAAGATGGCCCTGACAGCTGTGTTCTAAGTGGTAAACATAATCTGCACACGTGCAGGGGCAGTTTTCCCACCATGTGTTCTGCCTTTCCCGTAATGACAACTGGGCCGATGGGCTGCAGCCAATCAGGGAGTGACACGTCCTAGGCGGAGGATAATTCTCCTTAAAAGTGACGGGGTTTTGCCATTCTCTCTCTTGCATTCTTGCTCTTGCTCTGGCTCCTGAAGATGTAAGCAATAAAGCTTTTGCCGCAGAAGATTCTGGTTTGCTGCGTCTTTCCTGGCCGGGCGTGAATGCGTGTAAGAGTTGGTGCCAAAAACCCGGGATGTAAAACTCGGGACGGGAGTTAACCATCACCGGCGCAAGGAAGATTCTTCATTCCGGAACCAGAACTGCGGGTCACGGTCATAAAGGTTCCCGTAAAACAGACTGTTGAGAAGGATCCAGTCTGGATTCAGAACTCCTCAGCTGGGGAACGGCGGTAATGAAGTGTTCCCGTAAAACAGACTGTTGAGAAGGATTCAACTGCATGAATTCAAAACTCTTCAGTTGGGGAACGGGGGTACCAGTGAGTACAGCTTTACAAGGTACGTCTGGCCTTGAACTTTCTAACGAAATTCAAGACAGTCTATCAGAAGTAAAGTGGGAGATAGCTTTACAAGGTATGTTTGGCCTTGAACTTTTTCTAGTGTTAGAAGCCCTTTTGTTCCTTTTCACATGCCAACAAGTGGTTAAGGCAGGGCGGATTCTAGACGAAATTAAAGTCAATCTATCAGAAGTAAAGTGGGGAGAGAGAGTAGGAGCAAAGAGGAAATATGGTACACAAAATAAGTATACAGGCCTTTCCAAGGGTCTTGAACCTGAGGAAAAGTTTAGGTCAGGTAAGAATACCTGGGGAGAGATTAGAAGGAAAGAAAAGAAAAAACAAAAGAAAAAAGATCAATCAGCGGAGGTTTCTAGGAGAAGGAGCCTATACCCATCACTAGATGAGTTTAAGGAGCTAGCTCTTGGTAGCTCTGAATCAGATGATGAATTCTCCTCTGAAGAAACAGACTGGGAGGAAGAAGCAGCTCATTATGAGAGAAAAGGGTACCAGCCAGGTAAAGTGCTAGCTAATCAGTTAAGGAAGCCAAAAGCGGCTGGCGAAGGCCAGTTTGCTGATTGGCCTCAGGGCAGTCGGCTTCAAGGTGCACTTCCGCCCTATGCAGAGCCCTCGCCCTGTGTAGTGCATCAGCCCTGTGTAGTGCATCAGCCCTGCGCAGAGAGGCAATGGACAGAGAGGCAATGCGCAGACTCGTTCATTCCAAAGGAGGAACAAAGGAAAATACAACAGGCATTTCCGGTCTTTGAAGGAGCCGAGGGTGGGCGTGTCCACGCTCCGGTAGAATATGTGCAAATTAAAGAACTTGCCCAGTCGGTCCGTAAATATGGAATCAATGCTAATTTTACCTTGGTGCAGTTAGACAGGCTTGCCGGCATGGCACTAACTCCTGCCGGCTGGCAAATGATTGCAAAAGCCGCTCTCCCTAGTATGGGCAAATATATGGAATGGAGAGCTCTGTGGCAAGAGGCTGCACAAGCGCAGGCCCGATCAAACGCTGCTGCTTTAACTCCAGAGCAGAGAGATTGGACTTTTGACTTGTTAACGGGTCAGGGAGCTTATTCTGCTGATCAAACAAACTACCATTGGGGAGCTTATGCCCTAATTTCCTCCATGGCTATTAGGGCCTGGAAGGCGCTCTCCCAAGCAGGTGAAGCCACTGGACAATTAACAAAGATCGTCCAGGGACCTCAGGAGTCCTTCTCAGATTTTGTGGCCAGAATGACTGAGGCAGCAGAGCGTATTTTTGGAGATTCAGAGCAAGCCGCACCTCTGGTAGAACAGCTCATTTATGAGCAAGCCACACAGGAGTGCCGAGCGGCCATAGCCCCAAGAAAAAACAAAGGCTCACAAGACTGGCTCAGGGTTTGTCGGGAGCTTGGGGGACCTCTCACCAATGCAGGCTTAGCAGCCGCCATCCTCCAATCCCAGAACCGCTCCGTGGGCAGAAATGATCAGAGAACATGTTTTAACTGCGGAAAGCCTGGGCATCTTAAGAAAGATTGCAGAGCTCCAGATAAACAGGGGGGGACTCTCACTCTTTGCTCTAAGTGTGGCAAGGGTTATCATAGAGCCGACCAGTGTCGCTCTGTGAGGGATATAAAGGGCAGACTCCTTCCTCCGCAGTCAGAGAGGCGACCCAGGAAGACCCACAAGAATGGAGCTTATTCTCGGCCAGGGTTCACTCACCTTGCAGGGCTTAGTAGTCCACCCTGGAGTTATGGATTGTCAACATTCCCCTGAAATACAGGTCCTGTGCTCAAGCCCTAAGGGCGTTTTTTCTATTAGTAAAGGAGATAGGATAGCTCAGCTGCTGCTCCTCCCTGATAATACCAGGGAGAAATCTGCAGGACCTGAGATAAAGAAAATGGGCTCCTCAGGAAATGATTCTGCCTATTTGGTTGTATTTTGAATGATAGACCTAAGCTCCGCCTTAAGATCAACGGAAAAGAGTTTGAAGGCATCCTTGATACCGGAGCAGATAAAAGTATAATCTCTACACATTGGTGGCCCAAAGCATGGCCCACCACAGAGTCATCTCATTCATTACAGGGACTAGGATATCAATCATGTCCCACTATAAGCTCCGTTGCCTTGACGTGGGAATCCTCTGAGAGGCAGCAAGGGAAATTCATACCTTATGTGCTCCCACTCCCGGTTAACCTCTGGGGAAGGGATATTATGGAGCATTTGGGCCTTATTTTGTCCAATGAGAATGCCCCATTGAGAGGGTATTCAGCTAAAGCAAAAAATATCATGGCAAAGATGGGTTATAAAGAAGGAAAAGGGTTAGGACGTCAAGAGCAAGGAAGGACAGAGCCCATATCACCTAATATCTAATGATTGGGCAGTTTTAGTTACATCCTTTTCAGGACAAATAGATAACCATTATCCAAAACATCCAATTTTACAGTTTGCCCAAAATAAATCTGTTGTGTTTCCACAAATAACGGTAAGAAACCCACTTAAAAATGGGATTGTGGTATATACTGATGGATCAAAAACTGGTATAGGTGCCTATGTGGCTAATGATAAAGTAGTATCCAAACAATATAATGAACATTCACCTCAAGTGGTAGAATTTTTAGTGGTTTTAGAAGTTTTAAAAACCTTTTTATAACCCCTTAATATTGTGTCAGATTCCTGTTATGTGGTTAATGCAGTAAATCTTTTAGAAGTTGCTGGGATGTGAACAAAAGTTTCCGGGATTGTGTGATACTTCCATTCAGTATGAGAAATTTACTAGGGCAGCTAATTTGTTAAAAAGTCTTTCTCAGTATATGTTACAGAATTGGATGGCTGAATTTGAACAGACCCTTCGGGAATTGAGACTTCAGGTCAACTCCACGCGCTTGGACCAGTCCCTGACCAAAGGATTACCCAATTGGATCTCCTCAGCATTTTCCTTCTTTAAGAATGGGTGGGGTTGATATTATTTGGAGATACACTTTGCTGTGGATTAGTGTTGCTTCTTTGGTTGGTCTGTAAGCTTAAGGCCCAAACTAGGAGAGACAAGGTGGTTATTGCCCAGGCGCTTGCAGGACTAGAACATGGTGCTTCCCCTGATTTATGGTTATCTATGCTTAAGCAATAGGTCGCTGGCCACTCAGATCTTAAACCCCACGAGGCTAGTCTCATTGCACGGGATAGAGTGAGTGTGCTTCAGCAGCCCGAGAGAGTTGCACGGCTAAGCACTGCAGTAGAAGGGCTCTGCGGCATATATGAGCCTATTCTAGGGAGACATGTCATCTTTCAAGAAGGTTGAGTGTTCAAGTGTCCTTCCCCCAGGAAAAACAACACGGGACCAGACCAGGACCCCTCTGGGTGATGAGCCTGGGAGGAGGTTATGTGTACGGCTCCTTTACCTGCACAATGGGGATTTGACCTCTATCTCCACTCTCATTAATATGGGTGGCCTATTGCTCTTATTAAAAGAAAAGGGGGATCTGTGAGGAGCCGCCCTACCATTTGCCATTATAAGATGGCCCTGACAGCTGTGTTCTAAGTGGTAAACATAATCTGCACACGTGCAGGGGCAGTTTTCCCACCATGTGTTCTGCCTTTCCCGTGATGACAACTGGGCCGATGGGCTGCAGCCAATCAGGGAGTGACACGTCCTAGGCGGAGGATAATTCTCCTTAAAAGGGACGGGGTTTTGCCATTCTCTCTCTTGCATTCTTGCTCTTGCTCTGGCTCCTAAAGATGTAAGCAATAAAGCTTTTGCCTCAGAAGATTCTGGTTTGTTGCATCTTTCCTGGCCGGTCGCGAACGCGTTTAAGATCCAACTAAGCACCATTTTAGTTGCTGTGTTGTGAATTAGTGTTTTAGCAGGGAGCACTAGGCTGACTTGAAATTGGTCACAAAAAGAAAGGAAGGAACGTAGGAAGGAAGGAAGGAAGGAAGGAAGGAAGGAAGGAAGGAAGGAAGGAAGGAAGGAAGGAAGGAAGCTCTTGCTCTGCAAAGATTCTAAGGAAAGAAAAGGTATTGGGCAAGAAAAAAAAAAAAACTCTAACTTCATAGTCGACTCCTGAGAAAATAGCATTTTGGCTAAATTAGGAAGTTAGGTAGAAAAGAAGTGTCCTGTGTTACTTAGAGTTGGCCTCAGAATGAGAAGATAAAAAAGGGTAGACTACAATATTTCAAGCTTTAGTAGCTAGTGATGAGGATAAACTGAGGGAGAAATGATGAGGTTTTACATACTTAAACAGTCATGATGTGAAAAGCTGCTGTAGAGATCAAGGAATGAAATTGCAAATCCCTGGTATGTGCCACTCAATCATTCAGACAGTGGACTAAGATTAATGTTGCTGCTCTGAATATGTTAGCCACAAGTGGGCAAGCTATTATGAGAATCAATACCAGAAGAGAACATTTCATCTTTAACACCAAAAGTTCCTTAGCTTTCTAGCAGTGTCTGTTGGTTTTGCTTAGCTTCTGAAACACTCCCCAGCTGGTGGCTTCTGAACATTGAGTTTCAGAAGGTTGCAGAACCTTTGAGAGACAGAGCTGTAGGAAGTGGTTATTGTCATGCATGCCTCTGGCTTTGTTTATTTTCCTTTCTTTTATTGCATTTATTTGTTGGTGTGTGGGAAGGACACTTGTGGGTCCCTAGGATTGAACTCAGGTTCATAGGCTTAGTGGAAAACAACTTTATCTGCTGTGCCATTTGGCCAGCATGGGCTTTCAGGTTTTGTTTTGTTTTTTTAATACCTTCGACTCCAATTTGTTCTCTCATTCTTGGCTGCTGAGCATAATAACACCAACTACTTTACTTTGTGCCAGCATGCTAACCCTTGTCCACCACACTTATCTTTGACTTACGAAAGAAAATCCATCCTTCCTCCCACTAGTTGCTTCTTTCTGGATACCTAGTTCCAAGAGTAGAAAAAGTAATGAATGCAATACACAAAGAGAAAATCAACATCAATCCACGACAGAACATTGAGTTCATTTGAAATTTTCCTGAAGATGGATGTGATCTCACCTGAGTTGTAACAAAGCCTTTCAACTCCTTTCTGTCTTCCTGTCTTTCCTTCCTAGTGTCGGCTTCCCTTATTCACCTACCATCTGTTTTTTCAGGCATGGACAGTTTGCTTTCTTTCTCCTTGCCCCATAATAATAAAAGTGAGCAATAACAGAGAATCTGCCTTACAAGTTAACAGGAAAGAGAAATAAGTGCATCTCCATCTTTCAAAGAAATTATGTAATGCTTTTATATCAGAGTGGTAGTGGGAAGAGTAATGGAACATGAGTGTTCAGACAGTAGAAGGGAGGGAGGGCACTGGAGGTAGAAAGGTACTGTGGGGATGGAAGGTAGAAAGGTAGTATGAGACTGGAGACCTGAGGAGAATCGCCAAAAGGAAGGATTATGAAATATCACTTTCTTGTGATGATTTTTTTTTCAGGACTTGGCTCATCAATATGCCAAGGGATTCTTCCTTTTCGTTGGATATTTTCTTTATTTACATTTAAAATGATATCTGCTTTCCTATTAATCACTCTGAAAATCACTCTCCTCTATCCTCTCACCCACCCCCTCCCCCTGCTCACCAACATACTCAATCCCACTTTCTGGCCCTGGCATTCCCCCACACTGGGGCATAGAACCTTCACAGGACAAAGGGCCTCTCCTCCCATTGACATCTGACTAGGTCATCCTCTGTGGCATATGCATCTGAAACCATGAGTCCCACCATGTGTTCTCATTGGTTGGTGGTTTAGTTCATGGGAGCTCTGAGGGGTACTGGTTAGTTGATAATGTTGTTCCTCATGTGTGACTGCAAAATTCTTCAGCTCCTTAGTTCTTTTCTCTAGCTCCTTCATTGGGGACCCTATGCTTTTCCAATGGATAATTGTGAGCATCTACTGTTGTATTTGTCAGGAACTGGCAGAGCCTCTCAGGAAAGAGCTATATCAGGCTCCTATCAGGAAGCACTTGTTGGCATCCCCAACAGTGTCTGGGTTTGGTGATTGTAAATGGGATGCATCCCCAGGTGAGACAGTCTCTAGATGGTCATTTCTTCACTCTCTACTCCACACTTTGTCTCTAAACCTCCTTCCATAGGTGTTTTATTCCCCTCTTCTAAGATGGATAGAAGTATCGACACTATGTTCTTCTTTCTTGAGTGTTTTGTGAATTGTATCTTGGGTATTCAGATATTTTGGGATTCTGGGCTAATATCAATTTATCAGTGAATGCATATCATGTGTGTTCTTTTGTGATTGGGTTACCTCACTCAGGATGATATACTCCAGATCCATCCATTTGCCTACGAAGTTCATAAATTCATTATTTTTAACAGCTGAGTAGTACTCCATTGTGTCAATGTGCCAAATTTTCTGTGTCCATTCCTTTGTTGAAGGACATCTGTATTCTTTCCAGCTCTTGACTATTTATTATAAATAAGGCTTCTATGAAGATAGTGAAGCATGTGTTCTTATTAGATGTTAGAGCATTGTCTGGGTATATGCCCAGGCATGGTATGGATGGATGCTCTGGTAGT
>CAKLHJ020000107.1:0-10292 GCA_921997135.2 Mus spretus | reverse complement strand
AGTAGACACAATAAAGAAAACCCAAAGCGAGGCAACGCTGGAGATAGAAACCCTAGGAAAGAGATCTGGAACCATAGACGAGCATCAGCAACAGAATACAAGAAATGGAAGAGAGAATCTCAGGTGCAGAAGATTCCATAGAGAACATCGACACAACAGTCAAAGAAAATACAAAATGCAAAAGGATCCTAACTCAAAACATCCAGGAAATCCAGGACACAATGAGAAGACCAAACCTACGGATAATAGGAATTGATGAGAATGAAGATTTTCAACTTAAAGGGCCAGCTAATATCTTCAACAAAATAATAGAAGAAAACTTCCCAAACATAAAGAAAGAGATGCCCATGATCATACAAGAAGCCTACAGAACTCCAAATAGACTGGACCAGAAAAGAAATTCCTCCCGACACATAATAATCAGAACAACAAATGCACTAAATAAAGATAGAATATTAAAAGCAGTAAGGGAGAAAGGTCAAGTAACATATAAAGGAAGGCCTATCAGAATTACACCAGACTTTTCACCAGAGACTATGAAAGCCAGAAGAGCCTGGACAGATGTTATACAGACACTAAGAGAACACAAATGCCAGCCCAGGCTACTATACCCGGCCAAACTCTCAATTACCATAGATGGAGAAACCAAAGTATTCCACGACAAAACCAAATTCACATATCTTTCCACGAATCCAGCCCTTCAAAGGATAATAACAGAAAAGAAGCAATACAAGGACGGAAATCACGCCCTAGAACAACAAGAAAGTAATCCCTCAACAAACGAAAAAGAAGACAGCCACAAGAACAGAATGCCAACCCTAACAACAAAAATAAAAAGAAGCAACAATTACTTTTCCTTAATATCTCTTAATATCAATGGACTCAATTCCCCAATAAAAAGACATAGACTAACAGACTGGCTACACAAACAGGACCCAACATTCTGCTGCTTACAGGAAACCCATCTCAGGGAAAAAGACAGATACTACCTCAGAGTGAAAGGCTAGAAAACAATTTTCCAAGCAAATGGTCTGAAGTAACAAGCTGCAGTAGCCATTCTAATATCGGATAAAATCGACTTCCAACCCAAAGTTATCAAAAAAGACAAGGAGGGACACTTCATACTCATCAAAGGTAAAATCCTCCAAGAGGAACTCTCAATTCTGAATATCTACGCTCCAAATGCAAGGGCAGCCACATTCATTAAAGACACTTCAGTAAAGCTCAAAGCACACATTGCACCTCACACAATAATAGTGGGAGACTTCAACACACCACTTTCATCAATGGACAGATCGTGGAAACAGAAACTAAACAGGGACACAGTGAAACTAACAGAAGTTATGAAACAAATGGACCTGACAGATATCTACAGAACATTTTATCCTAAAACAAAAGGATATACCTTCTTCTCAGCACCTCACGGGACCTTCTCCAAAATTGACCATATAATTGGTCACAAAACAGGCCTCAACAGATACAAAAATATTGAAATTGTCCCATGTATCCTATCAGACCACCATGGCCTAAGACTGATCTTCAATAACAACATAAATAATGGAAAGCCAACATTCACGTGGAAACTGAACAACACTCTTCTCAATGATACCTTAGTCAAGGAAGGAATAAAGAAAGAAATTAAAGACTTTTTAGAGTTTAATGAAAATGAAGCCACAACATACCCAAACCTATGGGACACAATGAAAGCATTTCTAAGAGGGAAACTCATAGCTCTGAGTGCCTCCAAAAACAAACTGGAGAGGGCACACACTAGCAGCTTGACAACACATCTAAAAGCTCTTCAAAAAAAGGAAGCAAATTCACCCAAGAAGAGTAGACAGCAGGAAATAATCAAACTCAGGGGTGAAATCAACGAAGTTGAAACAAGAAGAACTATTCAAAGAATTAACCAAACGAGGAGTTGGTTCTTTGAGAAAATCAACAAGATAGATAAACCCTTAGCTAGACTCACTAGAGGGCACAGGGACAAAATCCTAATTAACAAAATCAGAAATGAAAAGGGAGACATAACAACAGATCCTGAAGAAATACAAAACACCATCAGATGCTTCTAAAAAAGGCTATACTCAACAAACCTGGAAAATCTGGATGAAATGAACAAATTTCTGGACAGATACCAGGTACCAAAGTTGAATCAGGATCAAGTTGACCATCTAAACAGTCCCATATCCCCTAAAGAAATAGAAGCAGTTATTAATAGTCTCCCAGCCAAAAAAAGCCCAGGACCAGACGGGTTTAGTGCAGAGTTCTATCAGATCTTCAAAGAAGATCTAATTCCAGTTCTGCACAAACTATTTCACAAAATAGAAGTAGAAGGTACTCTACCCAACTCATTTTATGAAGCCACTATTACTCTGATACCTAAACCACAGGAAGATCCAGCTAAGTTAGAGAACTTCAGACCAATTTCTCTTATGAATATCGATGCAAAAATCCTCAATAAAATTCTCGCTAACCGAATCCAAGAACACATTAAAGCAATCATCCATCCTGACCAAGTAGGTTTTATTCCAGGGATGCAGGGATGGTTTAATATACGAAAATCCATCAATGTGATCCATTATATAAACAAACTCAAAGACAAAAACCACATGATCATCTCGTTAGATGCAGAAAAAGCATTTGACAAGATCCAACACCCATTCATGATAAAAGTTCTGGAAAGATCAGGAATTCAAGGCCAATACCTAAACATGATAAAAGCAATCTACAGCAAACCAGTAGCCAACATCAAAGTAAATGGAGAGAAGCTGGAAGCAATCCCACTAAAATCAGGGACTAGACAAGGCTGCCCACTTTCTCCCTACCTTTTCAACATAGTACTTGAAGTATTAGCCAGAGCAATTCGACAACAAAAGGAGATCAAGGGGATACAAATTGGAAAAGAGGAAGTCAAAATATCACTTTTTGCAGATGATATGATAGTATATATAAGTGACCCTAAAAATTCCAACAGAGAACTCCTAAACCTGATAAACAGCTTCGGTGAAGTAGCTGGATATAAAATCAACTCAAACAAGTCAATGGCCTTTCTCTACACAAAGAATAAACAGGCTGAGAAAGAAATTAGGGAAACAACACCCTTCTCAATAGCCACAAATAATATAAAATATCTTGGCGTGACTCTAACGAAGGAAGTGAAAGATCTGTATGATAAAAACTTCAAGTCCCTGAAGAAAGAAATTAAAGAAGATCTCAGAAGATGGAAAGATCTCCCATGCTCATGGATTGGCAGGATCAACATTGTAAAAATGGCTATCTTGCCAAAAGCAATCTACAGATTCAATGCAATCCCCATCAAAATTCCAACTCAATTCTTCAACGAATTAGAAGGAGCAATTTGCAAATTCATCTGGAATAACAAAAAACCGAGGATAGCAAAAACTCTTCTCAAGGATAAAAGAACATCTGGTGGAATCACCATGCCTGACCTAAAGCTTTACTACAGAGCAATTGTGATAAAAACTGCATGGTACTGGTATAGAGACAGACAAGTGGACCAATGGAATAGAATTGAAGACCCAGAAATGAACCCACACACCTATGGTCACTTGATCTTCGACAAGGGAGCCAAAACCATCCAGTGGAAGAAAGACAGCATTTTCAACAATTGGTGCTGGCACAACTGGTTGTTATCATGTAGAAGAATGCGAATCGATCCATACTTATCTCCTTGTACTAAGGTCAAATCTAAGTGGATCAAGGAACTCCACATAAAACCAGAGACACTGAAACTTATAGAGGAGAAAGTGGGGAAAAGCCTTGAAGATATGGGCACAGGGGAAAAATTCCTGAACAGAACAGCAATGGCTTGTGCTGTAAGATCGAGAATTGACAAATGGGACCTAATAAAACTCCAAAGTTTCTGCAAGGCAAAAGACACTGTCAATAAGACAAAAAGACCACCAACGGAATGGGAAAGGATCTTTACCTATCCTAAATCAGATAGGGGACTAATATCCAACATATATAAAGAACTCAAGAAGGTGGACCTCAGAAAATCAAATAACCCCCTTAAAAAATGGGGCTCAGAACTGAACAAAGAATTCTCACCTGAGGAATACCGAATGGCAGAGAAGCACCTGAAAAAATGTTCAACATCTTTAATCATCAGGGAAATGCAAATCAAAACAACCCTGAGATTCCACCTCACACCAGTGAGAATGGCTAAGATCAAAAATTCAGGTGACAGCAGATGCTGGCGTGGATGTGGAGAAAGAGGAACACTCCTCCATTGTTGGTGGGATTGCAGGCTTGTACAACCACTCTGGAAATCAGTCTGGCGGTTCCTCAGAAAATTGGACATAGTACTACCGGAGGATCCAGCAATACCTCTCCTGGGCATATATCCAGAAGAAGCCCCAACTGGTAAGAAGGACACATGCTCCACTATGTTCATAGCAGCCTTATTTATAATAGCCAGAAACTGGAAAGAACCCAGATGCCCCTCAACAGAGGAATGGATACAGAAAATGTGGTACATCTACACAATGGAGTACTACTCAGCTATTAAAAAGAATGAATTTATGAAATTCCTAGCCAAATGGATGGACCTGGAGAGCATCATCCTGAGTGAGGTAACACATTCACAAAGGAACTCACACAATATGTACTCACTGATAAGTGGATATTAGCCCAAAACCTAGGATACCCACGATATAAGATACAATTTCCTAAACACATGAAACCCAAGAAAAATGAAGACTGAAGTGTGGACACTATGCCCCCTCCTTAGAAGTGGGAAAAAAACACCCATGGAAGGAGTTACAGAAACAAAGTTTGGAGCCGACATGAAAGGATGGACCATATAGAGACTGCCATATACAGGGATCCACCCCATAATCAGCATCCAAATGCTGACACCATTGCACACACTAGCAAGATTTTACTGAAAGGACCCAGATGTAGCTGTCTCATGTGAGACTATGCCGGGGCCTAGCAAACACAGAAGTGGATGCTCACAGTCAGCTAATGGATGGATCACAGGGCTCCCAATGGAGGAGCTAGAGAAAGTACCCAAGGAGCTAAAGGGATCTTCAACCCTATAGGTGGAACAACATTATGAACTAACCAGTACCCCTGAGCTCTTGACTCTAGCTGCATATGTATCAAAAGATGGTCTAGTCGGCCATCAATGGAAAGAGAGGCCCATTGGACACGCAAACTTTATATGCCCCAGTACAGGGGAACGCCAGGGCCGAAAAGGGGGAGTGGGTGGGTAGGGGAGTGGGGGTGGGTGGGTATGGGGGACTTTTGGTATAGCATTGGAAATGTAAATGAGCTAAATACCTAATAAAAAATGGGAAAAAAAAAAAAAAAAAAAAAAAAAAAAAAAAAAAAAAGAAAGTAAAAATCTACATGAAAATAGTCAAATTTAAGGCTCTCAACATCTAATAATAGAAAATAAGTTCACACATGAATGGAGTTTAATATTTGTAAACTTCATATTGAAGTTGAAATCTGTCTTTTCAAGTTTGTTAATTTTACTGACTATATTTGTATAATTATTAAAATCACTTTAAATTATCTTTCAAAAAAAAAAAAAAATAAAAATTGATGAAGTAAAAAAAAAAAAAAAAAAAAAAAAAAAAAAAATTCTCGCTAACCGAATCCAAGAACACATTAAAGCAATCATCCATCCTGACCAAGTAGGTTTTATTCCAGGGATGCAGGGATGGTTTAATATACGAAAATCCACCAATGTAATCCATTATATAAGCAAACTCAAAGACAAAAACCACATGATCATCTCGTTAGATGCAGAAAAAGCATTTGACAAGATCGAACACCCATCATGATAAAAGTCTTAGAAAGATCAGGAATTCAAGCCCCATACCTAAACATGATAAAAGCAATCTACAGCAAACCAGTAGCCAACATCAAAGTAAATGGAGAGGAGCTGGAAGCAATCCCACTAAAATAAGGGACTAGACAAGGCTGCCCACTTTCTCCCTACCTTTTCAACATAGTACTTGAAGTATTAGCCAGAGCAATTCGACAACAAAAGGAGATCAAGGGGATTCAAATTGGAAAAGAGGAAGTCAAAATATCACTTTTTGCAGATGATATGATAGTATATATAAGTGACCCTAAAAATTCCACCAAAGAACTCCTAAACCTGATAAACAGCTTCGGTGAAGTAGCTGGATATAAAATTAACTCAAACAAGTCAATGGCCTTTCTCTACACAAAGAATAAACAGGCTGAGAAAGAAATTAGGGAAACAACACCCTTCTCAATAGTCACAAATAATATAAAATATCTCGGCATGACTCTAACTAAGGAAGTGAAAGATGTGTATGATAAAAACTTCAAGTCTCTGGAGAAAGAAGTTAAAGAAGATCTCATAAGATGGAAAGATCTCCCATGCTCATGGATTGGCAGGATCAACACTGTAAAAATGGCTATCTTGCCAAAAGCAATCTACAGATTCAATGCAATCCCCATCAAATTCCAACTCAATTCTTCAACGAATTAGAAGGAGCAATTTTCAAATTCATCTGTAATAACAAAAAACCGAGGATAGCAAAAACACTTCTCAAGGATAAAAGAACCTCTGGTGGAATCACCATGCCTGACCTAAAGCTTTACTACAGAGCAATTGTGATAAAAACTGCATGGTACTGGTATAGAGACAGACAAGTAGACCAATGGAATAGAATTGAAGACCCAGAAATGAACCCACACACCTATGGTCACTTGATCTTTGACAAGGGAGCTAAAACCATCCAGTCGAAGAAATACAGCATTTTCAACAATTGGTGCTGGCACAACTGGTTGTTATCATGTAGAAGAATGCAAATCGATCCATACTTATCTCCTTGTACTAAGGTCAAATCTAAGTGGATCAAGGAACTGCACATAAAACCAGAGACACTGAAACTTATAGAGGAGAAAGTGGGGAAAAGTCTTGAAGATATGGGCACACGGAAAAATTCCTGAACAGAATAGCAATTGTTTGTGCTGTAAGTTCGAGAATTGACAAATGGGACCTAATGAAACTATAAAGTTTCTGCAAGGCAAAAGACACCGTCAATAAGACAAAAAGACCACCAACAGATTGGGAAAGGATCCTTACCTATTCTAAATCAGATAGGGGACTAATATCCAACATATATAAAGAACTCAAGAAGGTGGACTTCAGAAAATCAAATAACCCCATTAAATAATGTGGCTCAGAACTGAACAAAGAATTCTCACCTGAGGAATACCCAATGGCAGAGAAGCACCTGAAAAAATATTCAACATCCTTTATCATCAGGGAAATGCAAATCAAAACAACCCTGAGATTCCACCTCACACCAGTCAGAATGGCTAAGATCAAAAATTCAGGTGACAGCAGATGCTGGCGTGGATGTGGAGAAAGAGGAACACTCCTCCATTGTTGGTGGGATTGCAGGCTTGTACAACCACTCTGGAAATCAGTCTGGCGGTTCCTCAGAAAATTGGACATAGTACTACCGGAGGATCCAGCAATACCTCTCCTGGGCATATATCTAGAAGATGCCCCAACTGGTAAGAAGGACACATGCTCCACTATGTTCATAGCAGCCTTATTTATAATAGCCAGAAGCTGGAAAGAACCCAGATGCCCCTCAACAGAGGAATGGATACAGAAAATGTGGTACATTTACACAATGGAGTACTACTCAGCTATTAAAATGAATGAATTTATGAAATTCCTAGCCAAATGGATGGACCTGGAGGGCATCATCCTGAGTGAGGTAACACATTCACAAAGGAACTCACATTATATGTACTCACTGATAAGTGGATATTAGCCCAAAACCTAGGATACCCAAGATATAAGATACAATTTCCTAAACACATGAAACTCAAGAAAAATGAAGACTGAAGTGTGAACACTATGCCCCTCCTTAGAAGTGGGAACAAAACACCCATGGAAGTAGTTACAGAGACAAAGTTTGGAGCTGAGATGAAAGGATGGACCATGTAGAGACTGCCATATCCAGGGATCCACCCCATAATCAGCATCCAAACGCTGACACCATTGCATACACTAGCAAGATTTTATCGAAAGGACCCAGATGTAGCTGTCTCTTGTGAGACTATGCCGGGGCTAGCAAACACAGAAGTGAATGCTCACAGTCAGCTAATGGATGGATCACAGGGCTCCCAATGGAGGAGCTAGAGAAAGTACCCAAGGAGCTAAAGGGATCTGCAACTCTATAGGTGGAACAACATTATGAACTAACCAGTACCCCTCAGCTCTTGACTCTAGCTGCATATGTATCAAAAGATGGCCTAGTCGGCCATCACTGGAAAGAGGCCCATTGGACTTGCAAACTTTATATGCCCCAGTACAGGGGAACGCCAGGGCCAAAAAGGGGGAGTGGGTGGGTAGGGAAGTGGGGGTGGGTGGGTATGGGGGACTTTTGGTATAGCATTGGAAATATAAATGAGCTAAATACCTAATAAAAAATGGAAAAAAAAGAAAATGAATAAATGAGCATCAATGAAACTGAATATGAATTTATGTGAGATTATGCACACTTGCTTATGTAAAAGTTTTTCCTTCTGCAAGGGTTATTCTCTTCTCCTGGTTCAGAAGTTTATTGCTCCAAACTTCCCCCTAGCCTGAAAAGCAAGAGGCATCTGGACAATAGGGAAAAGGCTCTAGCAACTAATCCTTTACTTAGTCTTCTGCTGTTTTAAGATGAGGTGCTGAGTGCCTGAGACTGCAGTTTCTGGCCTCAGAGGATCACAGAATGCAGGTCAGCTACAATATCATAGTAATTTAGGCTTAGATAAGTAAACTTTTTATTATACAGCAACCTTAAATTTCTTGTAAGACAAAATCTTACCCTAGAACAAAGTCTTACCCTCCACCTACGCTCTTCCTCCTATGCTGCTTCAAGAAGAACCGACAGAAAAGAAGAAACACCCCACATTGGAGCTGGACCCTGGCAGTTAAATGAGGTTACTCCTCAATATCTACTCCCCTGGCAGCTGACAGAGTGGCAGAAGCCTTGGATATTTTGTTAGAGGCAACTGTCATTTCCAAGACCTAAGTGTATTTCCTGAATGTAAGAACATTAACTATGGTATTGCTTATTGTTTCCATATCATATAAAATTGTAAGCAGTTAGCATGCCTCAAAAAAGTAGTTTGTTATAACTATGGATCTCCTACTTAGAATATTTGCAAATGAATTTGACAGTTGTTCTTTTGTTTATATACAGGAAGACAATGATAATGGTTAAACATTTTAGCCTTTCTGATTCAAATACAAACTATACAAATGAATAATGAACTCATAAAAACTAAACTGTTATATCTCTACCTTCTTTCTTAGAGATTTCTTATTTCTATTTATGTGTACTGTGTGTGTGCCTATGAGATTATGTACAACATGTATATGGAACTGCAGTCAGTGGCAAAAAGGCATCATATCCCCAGTAACTAATGAGAAGTGGTCCTGATTTCTTAGTATGAATGCTGGGAACCTCACATGCGACCATTGCACTTTCTTTTTGAAAGTGACTTACACTTTGAAGTGCTCTGTTTATGGCTAGTGAGTGTTTTGTTTGCTATCTTTTTGTTATTTTTTGTTTAACAGTTTGTTTGACTGAGTACTGAGCAATATAGTTTCCCTACTTTGTTTTCAAGACCTATTAGCTCTTGCGCTGCTCCAATCTATCAGGGATAACTTCCTCCACGTCCTTTGCTTGAATTCCTGTATTTTATTGTTAGAATTATTTCATTTTGGCTTTTCATCTGAGATTCTATCTGCTTCTTAATTATTATTTTCATTCCTTGATATGTTTTCCATATTTCATTTATTTTGTGTGTTTTCCTGTCTTCATTTTGATATTTATCCATACTCTGTTCAAATTCCTTGACCATTTCTTACTTATTTTTTTGAAATCATCGATTTACAGATGATATTTCTTTGGGACTAGTACTATGGGAATATACTAATTTGGAGGGTACTTATTTTGTTTCTTTGGGGTTGAGGGTTAGGTACTTGGTTTGGTTTCTTGATGTGGAAATC
The DNA here is from genome assembly GCA_921997135.2 of Mus spretus. NCBI lineage: Eukaryota > Metazoa > Chordata > Mammalia > Rodentia > Muridae > Mus > Mus spretus. Next base: position 256 of record CAKLHJ020000107.1, on the reverse strand, counting down.
TGTGTTCCCTTTGTTATGTAAATGTTTGGATCTCTTTTTTCCATTAGTTACCTCAGCTTGTTAAATTGTAGGCCCACTGATTGAGGCTAGGGTTCAGTCTTGGGCAGTTCCAGCATTTACCATTCTTCTTACTAGAGGACAGTAGGACCAGGTATTTCACACTCTTCTACTACTAGAAGTGATTAAAAGCAAACTTACTTACTTTTAATTGTTTTCCAGGCCTGATGTCACAGCAGTGAGAAAAGTAATACATGAG